>RHLO01000191.1:0-38790 GCA_003719415.1 Aspergillus olivimuriae
CATCTTCCCCGGCAGGACGACTAGATCGACTAGCGGCTGATTGTCTGGAGCAACCAGACACTAACGCTGGGGCCTTCCGATTCCCGAGCAGAACAGAACCAGCCTTCAGCTCCGCCATCGCCTCGTCTTATTTATTATGATTCCGATGATGCATGACGACGGTCAATCGCCCACCTTCTAACCCGCATCCTTCATCTCTTTCCCTTCCTTCTCACCCTGTCGCCTCTCCTCTCTCTCATACCCTCCCCCCTCTCATTCTCTTTCACTCCTCCCCTCCTCTATTGAACAATTCACCCCCCTCGCCACTCGCCCTTCCCTCCCCTCCGAACTGAACCCATGGTTGTCTGATCTCCCCGGGCTTCGATCGCTGTCGCCGTTCGCCCACCATGTTCAAAGCCCTCATGGGCGGAGGCCGCGCCTCCGATTCTCGTTCGACTTCCTCCAAATCCAGCAGGCGTCGCAGGACCGACTCCAAGGCGTCCTCGACAGTGAGCCGCAAGTCCTCACGGGGTGACGACCGTGACCGAGGCTTGGGCGACCTGTCCGCCTATCCATCCCCCTCCACTAGTCGCAGCAAGCGCGACGCCTCCAGTGTTGCTGGCGACTCGGTCGCCTCCAGCTATGCGACCGCAGACCCAGGCTTCCCCAACGACCCCGATCGCTCCCGCGCAGAGCGCAGCTCGAAGCGCCGAGGTCGCGAAGACGACTCCTATAGAATCGACCGATACAGAGACACTCAAGAGCAGGATGGGACGAGCTCTCGCAGCCGGCGCGATCGTGTTCGATCACCCAGTCGAGAGCGTGAACGTGCTCGATATTCTCGCGACGATCCATCTGCCGATGTTGACGATCGCGACAGTGCCAGTCGCCGCGAGCGACAGCGAACGCAATTTGCCGCCGATGTGATGGCCGCGCCAGATCACCAGTTCCCGGGAATGATGGCAGGGACCACCATGCCAGACTCTTCGGCTGCACATGTGACTTTTGATCCCCATGTGCAGCAACAATTCCCTGGCCAGTTCCCGGGCTACGAGGCCGAACCATTCCACCCGAATCCTGCGGGTGCAGCGGCAGAATACTATGGCGACCAGGGCCAGTCGGTTCAGGAACAGCCTGGTGTACGACCGAAACCACCTCTCGTGATTCCCAACAGTCAAGCCCATCTCATGACCGCATCCCCCGACGACAACCCGCCGCCAGAACCGAGTAGTCTCGGGGAGGTTGGTGCAGCAGCATCCTACTACGAGGATGGACCAAGCATGCAGCCCCCTATCCAGTCGGAGACGCTCCCTCCCGCGAGCAGGCCCCCCAAACCGTCAATTGCAACGCCCACAATGGCCGGTGCGGCAGTCGGTGCGACACCATTCACCGCTGCGGGCGCATCTTCCGTAAATGAGGAGTCGACGTCGCCCCATCTACCTGTCGGAGCATCTCCTTCCAGCTATTATCCGACCGACGCAGGCACTCCACATAAGCCGTCGCACTCGCATGGAGTAGGTACGGCCGTAGGCGCAGCCGCTGCCGGAGCTGCGGCAGGGTACATGCTGAGCGGCCATCATCATCAGTCCTCGGCCCATACCGACTCTGTATCCCACTACCCCATGCAGAACCCGGATGATATCTCTCTTAACGGTGTGGGCCATCCTGGTCCATCAATGTACCCTGATCAATCCAATCCACCGCCGTATGCAACGATGGGCGCCGCCGCAGCGGCCGGCTATGCGATGCACCCTTCCCATCCCCACCATGCCGCGGTGTACCATGGATCGCCGTTCCAATCGGGGGCAATGGCGTTCCAACAGCCCCAGCGTGGCCCGCTAAGCAAGTTTATCGACTTCTGGCGTGACCCCGAAGGGGTCGGCAAGTTTGAGGATTACACCGAAACCATCGGTGTGTGTCGGTATTGCTTCGAGCCGGGTACGAGCTCCCGTGATGCGCCGCGAAAGCACCACTACAAGCCTCGTCGCCGGTCGAGCGACCGGATCAGCAACGGATCCCGAATCGACAAACTTAGTCGATATACATCGTCCGAGGATGAGAGCCGACGTCGTCGCAAGTCCAAAGGCTCGTCATGGATCCCTGCCGCTTTGACCGGGTACGCAGTCAAGTCTATGTTCAATAGCAAGGACTTCTCCGATACATACAGCGTACGGAGTGGCCGTGTTGCCAGCTCCTCCCATGATAGTGAAAGCGTGTCGACAACCCGTCGAAGCCAAACATCGCGTGGTGTTTACCGGCGTTCTAGTCGCAGTCGCTCTCGTGAACGCCATCCATACCGCCCTCAGTCGGATAGCAAGACCCATATGCATAGATACGACGAGCATCGCACGCGATCCCGCTCTCGCTCTCGATCCCCGTCCTCGTCTAAACACATCCTTCGAGACGCTGCACTCGGAGCGGCGGTCGGTACAGCCGCCATGTCAATCGCCAAGTCTCGTGACCGGAGTAGCAGTCCTTCTCTTCGCAAGGGAAGGAGCCGCAAATCTTCATCATCCGACTCGTCAATCCTTGATATCTCCAGCAAGCCTTCGCGGAAAGCAGTTGCGACCGGTTTTGGTTCGTTCTTTACGGCCTCCTCTGAAAATCGTAAGAAGCGGCGTGCCAAGCGGCGCAAGAGCATCTTTTCCTTCAACAACTCGTCTTCGTCTTCCCTGGACAATGATCTTGCATTTGGCAGCGGATACTCTAAGAAATCCCCGGGTAAGTCAAAGAAGAAGGGTAAGAAGCAAGATCATGGTGACGTTGACGCAGCTTTGCTGGGACTGGGTGCAGCCGCGACGGCGCTGGCTACTTCCTCTGATCGCCGTGGACGAAGACGCGGTGAAATCCTCGCTGGCAAGGATTCACGCTCTGGTCACTCCGACAATGCCTCTTCCGCGGCCAACGATGAAGACTGGGAGGATCTCGACTCCAGCGACCAATCTTCATCTAGTGTGAGCTCAGGGTTGGCGTTTGGAGGTAGCGGCATATTCCCTCGCGAGGATTCTTCGAGCTCCTCTGATTCCGGTCAGTCGCTCTGGGGCTGGAGATGGGGTAGTAAGAAGAGCAAGAAAGATAAGAATAAGAAGCGAACGGAACGTCTTGCCGCCGGTGCAGCCATTGCCGCAGGCACAGCTGGTGTGGCGGCTCTGGCATCGGGTCGTCGCCGGGACTCCAGAACCACCAGTCAAGATGCAGTCAGCAGCACAGGCAGTCTCCAACATGTGGCTCCCATTCCTACCAGTGATCCATCGCGGTTCGATGCTATCAAGCTCTCCGCTCTTCCCTCCGAGCCCGCCTACATACGCCCTGGACCCATTCCCCTTCAGCAGCCTCAGCCTGTCGCGCCCGTCTCCCAGGCCGTGTATACCAGCCAAGGAGAGTCTACTCATGCACACACCGCCCCCGCAGTTCCTGCCGTGTTTGATAACTCCTTCGTCCCGTATGGCTACGGCCAGCAGTCGAGAAACGCGCCGTGGAGTAGTGCTTATCCGGAAGATCCATCCCATGCAATCCGTCCTCACCGACGTAGCGATTCGTCGCCTGTTTTCCAGACAGAGCCTCTTGATGGCGCGACAGCGACTAACCTCAAGCGCCACACGTTGAAGGAACCGCCTTCAGTCTCCTTTGACCTGACTCACGAACAGGAAGAGAAAGAGCGACGCGCTGATCGTCGTGAGAAGTCGAAACGTGACGCGGGTCATTACAATGGTGTTCAGCTCATTGACAGAGAAAGTGAGATGGCTCGCTGGGACGCCGGTCGTTCTCCTCGTCGCCCAGGAGACCGCGAGGAACGGCGGCGCCGTGACCAGGATTATGATGACAGCTACGGACGTGATCTCGATAGCAGGGGCACGGAATCTTCGTCATGGGCTGGAGCAGCAGCGGCTGGGGCACTCGGCGCTGCCGCAGCGGCGACAGTCCTGTCTCGAACCTCCAAAGATGGTTCGTCTGAGACAAGCCAGCGACGCAACGAGGAGCGTCGGGAGAAACGCCGCGCCCAAAGACGTCAAACCGAGCCAGAATCTTCCATTGGTACTTTCTCTGTGACGGAAGACCCCAATGAGCAGTCTTGTAACAAGCGAGAGGTATCGTCTTCACCTTCACGGCGGTCTACATATCCGGAGCCTGCTCGGACGAAGGCTGCCCATGACAACTACGCCGAATTCTTTGCTCCCGAGGAATTGAGGCACAGTCCTGCTGCGTATTCTCAGCGCGAGGCCACCTCCATGCCATCCATCATTGAAGCTGTCCCTGCAAGTGAACGGTCACGGGCTGTTGACGCGCAGTTCACCGATGAGATGCATCCAGACTACAACAACTTGCCCTGGCCTGTTCCAACTCTGAAGCTTACCGAGCCCACCCCTCCGCAGAGCATGAATGGCTCTGTTCGAGATGCCGCTTCTCCGGTTCCCTCAACTCCGGAAGCCATCCCTGCAGACAGGCAGCCTGAACGGCCAACCACAGGCTCTCGGGTATCTTGGGGCGAGCACGAGCTGCATGAATATGAAGTCCCCTCATCCGAGCACGATTCGCTTGATCACGATGTTAGTTCACGCCATCAAGGTTCCCCGAAGGATGTTTTCCACGTCTCCCACGAGGATGAGACCTCTCGAGGCAACGACTCGCCTTCTCCAAAAAGCATGCCCAAAGACTTCGGCTCGGATATTGAATTTGCTGCAACAATCGCTGCAACGACTGCCGCTGCAGGCTTCGACCCTTCGGTGGTGACAGAGAACCCCATGTATCACACACGCTCATCACCGCCCGGCTCAGAGAAGATCGATGCAGGCTGGACGGATGTCGCCTCACACCGCCAGCGTCACGGGTTTGTTGAAGGCGAAGTTGACACCCCCCAAGAAAGATTCATCGAAAACCATCCCTTCTACGATGAGCCCGAAGGTATCACAGAGCGATCTCAAGAGACCCAACCACAGCAAAAAGCTTCTATTGCACAAGAAGTAATCGCGCAACTCAGCCAAAAGGACCAGCCTGAGTCTAGTACGCATGATGTTTCCAGGTCTGCCGGTGAGGATGTATACTCCATGCCTGGCGGATTCGATCCGGCACCACCTGGTGAAACGCCGAAGGAGGATTTTCACACAGTCATTTCTGCTCCTATGCCAGGAGAGTTCGACGATCACCCTAGACAACAGGCCCGCAACTTTGACTCGACGGAAGATGCGACATCTCCCGCTGGCGAAGAGGCCCAGGCAAAAAAGAAGCGCCGTAAGCGGCATTCCAAGCGGGATAACGGCGACATCTTGGAAGACTCAGCATCGGTGACCTCCTCACCAGCCCGAATGGGCGAAGTAACCGAAAGGAGTAGGAACGCAGATGAGCAAGACAAGGGAAAGAAGCCAGGCGGCTTCTTAAAGAGTATCTTCGGGTCGCGGGTTTCTGAGCCGGTGGAAAGCAAGAGGTCATCTGATGATAGACGTTCAACACGCGAGGTGCAATCGGAGATTGGACCTCGGATGTCTGCGTCGGACGAATCGTTGAGACGTCGACGGATGGAGAGATCCTCTAGCCGCCACAGCCACAGCTCCAGTCGCGGTGACGTGAACGAGGACTGGGCGCTTGAAGATAGTTCGGTTGCGGACAAGGAGAATATCAACGTGGAGAGTTACAAGTCCTCTCGGCAGCGCCGGGAAGAACGACGCCGCCAGCGACAGGAAGGGATCCTGGATGTGGATTCGGGGAGAATGATGGATGACGAGAAGGTATAGTTCTAGCTGACTTTTTTTTTTTCTTTTCCTTTTTTTACGTGCTGGATGACCTGTAAACCATGATTTTATGTGCTCCGCTGTGCCCAGTTCAACGAAATATTTGATGTTTATGATGCTTTGGACTAAAATTTTGCCTCCCTCTTCTTGCTCTACGTATAGGATCGGGAGACGTCGCGAGAAAACGACGACCACCAGTCCTTGCTGGGGAGAACATCCGAGTTGCCGCATACGGTAGACCCTAGTCATGATCACAGCTCCTCGGCGCAATTTTTCGAGGCTAGGGAGCCGTTTCAGCTCGGTCATTCCCCAGTAGCCTCGGTGTCCCACAGTAGACCGACATCGCCGGTGGCCACCCGCGCCCATGACGACGACGACAATTACGACGGCCAACGCTCCCGACGGTCGTCCATCCTCCGATCAACCGAGTCTCCTACCGCTGTGCCTATTCATTTCCGTCGTCCGCCGACTTCTCCAAGCACGCCGGCTGCAGCAGCCTCACCTATCTCCCCGTCGACAGGCTCCCCGACACAAACGCGCCGTTCACGCCCGAACTCAACGGAGTTCAAACACTCACGTGAGATCAGACCTTTGTGGCTCGTCGAGCGTCATGGTGCGAGCAAGGCTGATTCCTTACCTGATGATGAAGCATTGCCGTCGTTGCCATCAAGCAAGTCCTCCTCGACGGAGGATCTTACCGCCCTGCCAGATGAGACGAGCTGGGAGAGGGTCGATCTAAGTCATCAACTGCATGATGCTAACACTTCTCGGCAAATTGACTTTTCCCCCCCTGGCGAGCATGCAGGTCATCATGAAACAGACCATGTGCAACAAACTCCCACGGCAGCGACGTTCGGTTTCCATCACCCTGCTCACCAGCCTCGTCACCCACACCATGAAAGCCGAAAGGAGCAGCTAAGATACGAGTTTCATTCTCCATCTGAGCTTCTTCAGGACCCCATCGCATTTGCAGAGCTGCCTCCTTCACCGACACTGGCGGCCTTACCTTCTGTAGAGGGCTCAGCAGTTGGGGTTCGTGATGAAGATCAGAGCCGAGAACTTGATCTGCAGGATCTGCCCCCTCTTCCTTCTTCGAGGCCATCGACCCCTGAAGGGAAGATGATATGTTCTGAGGAGGGCGTTGATGATACGACACCCACGCAGGAGAGAATTGCACCTACCGTGGATGAGTCCCGTGCTACTGAGGGACTCGGAGAGAGGGCTCTTTCAGGCCTGGGTGCAGTTGCTGCCGCGAGTGCAGGACTGATGGATCTTACCCATCCTGAGCAGGAGGGTGAAGTGACTCGGGAATTATCATTTGATAACGAGGCCATCCCTGCAATACCTAATATGTCTGCCCCGTTGTCTATGGAAGAAGGAAAATTACCGGATCAGCAGGAAGATAAAGTCCCTGACTCTCCTGCCTCCGCGGTGTTTGTCGATGCCGCCTCTGCAATTGCCGACTCGGGTGATGAAACGGGGATGATGACCCCTATTCCTGGACAGCAGACTAATGCCACTGATTTGGGCGAGAAAGTAACAGATCAGCTACGAGACCTGCCTTCCGCTGAGATGTCCTCCGGTGGTGTTGATATGGATGTTTCTTCTATCGAAAAGGAAGAGACAAAGGCCAATGTTGAGGAGACGTCTACTCCAATGGAAGAACCTATCCATGAAGCCGCTATGGAAACAAGTCTCTCCAAGAAAAAGAAAAGGAAGGATAAGAAGAAGAAAAATAACGCTCCTCAGGAAACCGGCGAGGCTGATTTGTCTGCCCCAGTGGAAGAAGACAAGGAGACTTCCATGACGCTTGCTGAGCCGATTACTGAAACACAGTCCATTACTGAACCCAAACAAATCCCAGAGGTTGAGCAGCAGCAACGGGAAGAACAACTAGAGCCAGTTACTGAAGAACCATCAGCATCAATGGCGGATACTCCTGCTTACTCTTATGAATCATCTCGATCTCTGGACGCGAAACCCGAGGTTGTAGCGGCAGACGCAGCAGACGAACCAAGCAATTCTTCGAAGAAATCTAAGCGCGACAAGAAGAAGAAGAAGAAGACTGCCACTGCGGCTGCAGCCACGCTTGCAAACGAAGCTCCTTCTGCTCCTGCCGATGTTCCTCAAGTCGAAGACGCTGTTACATCCGATGACAAGCCCCTTGAGGCACCTGCCGCTGAAGAACCCATGGAGGAACGAGAAAGTGTGTTTGAGACACCAGTTTCGACAGATGGATTTGTTACACCGACAGAAGAACGGATGTATTCGCCTGTCGAGGAGTTTGGAGAAGCGCGCGACGTGCCGTTCTCCAGCCAAGAGCAGGTGCCTACCGTCGAGAAAGCGGGTGTCGAAGATGACACTGAGACCATTGTACCGGAGAAGGAGATTCAGGAAAAGCGGGAGGGACTTGAGACTCAAGCACCCGAGGACCCCATCGAGCCTACGCCTGCTGAACCTGCGCCTGCCGACATTGACCCTCTTGAGTCTCAGACCGCAGATGCTGAGGCACAAGAAGACAAGCAACCCGAAGTCACTGCAGATACGTCTAGAAGCTTGGAGGTTTCTCCTGAGCAAGAGAAATCTGAAGACGCTCCATTCACTGATACTGAGCCGCCCTTCATAGAGTCCTCTCCAGGTGTCGAGATTACAGAAGCAGCACCCGACTACGAAACACAACCTCAAGAGCCTGAGACCACTGCTCCGGAAGAAGCAGTTGCGTCATTGACCAGCAAGGAAAGCAAGAAGAAAAAGAAGAAGAACAAGAAAAAGGCTGCTGCTGAGTCGGCCGCCGAGGACACACCTGCTCTTGCTGAAGATACTACGGCTAAGGAAGAGGCTACGGCTGTTCCTCAGGATGAATCTAAGAGTCCAGCTGACGCGAATGTCGAGACTGCCCAGCCTGGGGCCTTGCCTGACGATAGCAGGGAAATTCTTAACCAAAGCGAGGAGCCCGTCACCATCCAATCTCCCGCGGACTCAACTCCCGAAAAACCGGAATCTATAGACCAAGCTCCTGCGGAGTCAATTATCGAAGAAACGCCATCTATGGAACCGATTACAGAGGCATCAATGTCTGCAGAGCCGATTGCCGAAGAAACAGTTCCGACCGAGCCAGGCCCCGTCGAGGAGGGAACAAAGAAAAAGAAGAAGAAGAAGAACCGTAAATCAACCATCACTTCTGTGCCTGAACTCGACGCGTCGCAGCCTGACCTGTCGCCTGAACCAACACCCGAGCCAACAACCGCCGTTGCGGAGGACACCCAAACCCCGCTCGACGGAACAAGCGGTGTGATTCCGGTCGCTAATGACAGCCCCGAAAACCAGGTACCAGTCAGCCTTCCCCACAACGACGACGAAGACCAAGCCAAGGAAGCGACTGAGACCGTTGAGGCTGTACCTTCGACTCCTCTTACAGCTGCGGACATCGAACAACAGGACGAGGTGGAGATTGGTCAGACCAATGATGGTGGCCCACATGTGTTGTCTGGCTCCGAGGAGCAAGAACAACAGCAGCAGGAACGGTCGTTGGATTCAGAGCTTGTTGAACCTGCGCCAGAAGCGGAGGACAATGTGCCTACTGCAGGGAAGAAGAATAAGAAGAAAAAGAAGAAGCAGCAACAGCGACAGCAACAGCAGGAAATGGCATTTGCTGACGCCGATGAGAATGTGAATATGTCTCTTGCTGTTGAACATTCTGTCTCCGGTCCTACAGAGAATGTTGACCATGTCGCTGTTAAGGAATCTGAGCGTAAACCCGAAACTGAGGCGGCATCTGAAGCTCAGATCGACATTGAGACATCCAATGTCGAGGAATCGCCAGAAGTTAGACCTGATACTACCGAGGCGGAGGCCACTCCCGTCGCCGCTGAGGAACCTCAGCCTGAAGTGCAACCGGAAGCTGAGAAATCCCTTACGGTCGACGCGCTCGAAGAGACAAAACCTGCTCCCTCTGAAGCGCCCTCGACCGGCGACGTCCAAGAGCATCAGCTGGAACAAGAACAGGATAAAGCTCGGGCGTTTGATCAACCAGCCGAAGCCATTGAAGACACTACCTCCGCAGAAGCCGCTGTGCCCCTGACCGCTGCGCAGAAAAGGAAGGCAAAGAAGGACAAGAAGAAGAAAGAGAAGCAGGCTGCTTTGCTCCAGGAAACGCCTGCTGAGCCGGTTTCTGCTGAAGAGCATGCGGAGGCCACCGAGTCGGCGACTCGTGCTGAAGAGCTTGTCCCTAACGAAGAACCAGTCATGGTGACCGAGGACTCTGACAAAGCTATTCCTGCGGATGTGGCTGACGATGTCCCTGTTGAGACTGGGGAAGAGCCTAGGGAAGAGGCAGTTCCTACTATCGAGGCGGACGTCAGTTCCGACATGCCAAAAGAAGAGCCTAAGCAAAACACTGCCGAACCAGTCATGGAGGAGCCAGTAAAGAAGGATACAGAAACGCCGCAAGATATCTCTGAAGACACCTTCGCCGAAGTGGTGCAGGAACACACTCAGGAAAAGACAACCACGCCGGCCGATACTCAAGACCCGAACATCGAGGAGACTCCTGCACTTGAGCCGACTTCGGACCCTCAGGCATCTGTTCCGGATGAGGACCCCACGCCGAAGGAAGACCCTCTGGCTGGCCTTTCAGCTAAAGAGCGTCGCAAGGCAAAGAAGAAAGAGAAGAAGCGACAGTCTCTTGCTATTGAAGGGGAACAGCCTCAGCTAGAGAAGGACCATTCTGCAGAGACGTCTGTGGGAACTCCAGCGGAGCCTGTTGAAGCCTCTGTTCCTGAGCCTTCAGATGAAATGTCTAAGACAGAAGCCAAGCCTGAGGATGTTTCTTTTGAACAGGAACAGCAGACCGAGAACCCCGATGAGCCAGTTGAAGCTTCCGTTTCTGAGCCTACACAGGAAGTGTCAGAGGCAGCAGACAAGCCTGAGGAGCGCGCTGATGAACAGGAGCCGCGGGCCAATAAATCTGAGGAGCCTGTCGAAGCGGCCGTTCCTGGGCCTACGGATGAAGCCTCCAAGACAGAAGATAAGCCCGATGATGCCCCTGTTGGACATGAGCACCAAGTCGAGAAATTAGAGGAGCCAGTGGATGTGATCTCTGGAGATGTTGCTGAAGAACAAGGGCAACCAGCAGAGAAGCCTGAAGAAATCGCTGCTGGAACCTCGGGTCCTGCCCTCGCTGAAGCAGAGATGACGACAGAGGAGCCTCGAGAGGAGGCCCAAGCAACCTCCTCCAAGAAAAAGGCAAAAAAGGACAAGAAGAAGCGCCGGTCTCTTGCCCTGGAGGAAACGGTTACGAAAGAAACGCCAACTGTACCTTCTGACGCTCCTGTGGAGTCGGTTCCTGTCGATGTTCCCGAAGTCAAGGAAGAGATCCCCCCTGTTGAGGCTGAGACTGAGGCTGCAGATAAGCTCGAGGAAGCTCCCATTGAGATTCCTTCACAAGAACAAGAGGTCGCTTTAGAATCACAGCCAGCGCAGTCGACTGAGCCTTCCGATGCCCCTGTTGGTACTACCGCACAAGAACAGGAGGCCCCCGCGGAACCAAAACAGCCTGTGGAGCCTCCCAAAGAAGAATCCGCGGAACTACCTTCTGATGTTGTAGCTGAGGCCTCCGAGTCCACCGAAATGGAGGGGAAAAAAGAGGATTCTGCATCCATTGAGCCTGTAGAGCTTCCTGAAGAACCTCAACCACCAATTGAACCAGTCTCTGATGTTCCCAAAGAGCTATCGGAGGAGCCAGAAAAAGCCCCAGAGGAGTTCCAGGCAGCGTCTTCCAAGAAAAAAGCCAAAAAGGACAAGAAGAAGCGTAAGTCCCTTTCTGTGGACGCAGAACAGACTCCCACAGAAGACCCTCCAGAGACGCCAGCTGATACTCTCGTTGAGACTGTGGGGTCTCCTGAGGTTGAGGCGAAGAAAGACGAGTCCACGCCTATTGAGCCTACAGAATCTCCCGAAGAATCTCATTTGGCTACTGAACTTGTCTCTGATGTTCCCTTAGAGACAGCAGAAGAGCGAGTGGAAGCTTCCGAGGAATTCCCAGCAGCGGCTTCCAAGAAGAAAGCCAAGAAAGACAAGAAGAAGAGAAAATCCGTTTCTTTCGCTACAGATGAGCCTGCTGAGTCGTCTGAACCTGCTGTGGAGGAACGGGAACTACCTCAGGATACCGAAGAGCAACAGATTGATCGCTCACCTGTCGAAGAGAACGGGGTAGCTACTTCTGTTCAGGAGCAGGTAGCTCCGGAGCCTATCACTACTCTACCGGAACAAGGGGAGTCAAACATGTCTTCTAAATTTACAGAGGATACTTCTGAATCTGTATCAGCAAACGTCGCTGAAGGCAGAATTGGTGTCGTCGAATCATCTGAACCTGTTGAGCAGCTCACCCAAGTTGAGGAGCCCTCAAAGGAGATTCCAGAAGAGACAATGAGTGAAGGTCAGGAGACTGAATCCGCGAAGGACAAACAGGTGGAGCAGGACGAATTGGCCACTGCTGCTGAAACAACGGATAAAATTGAGGCAGAGCCAACTTCGGAGGCACCTACTTCTGAACAGGCTATCCCTGAGTCGGAAACCCCAGTTGATACCGAGCCGGAAACCACTTCTTCGAAGAAGAAGAACAAGAAGAAGAAGAAGAAGCAGAAGGCTATGGAGGCTGCCGAGGAGCCTGCTCCCACCACCGAGGAAGAGTCTCAGCCAGCAGTGGAACCGGAAAATCTCGTCGAAGAAGCTACTGCCCCCGAAGTTACGGAAACAGCTCCGGATGTAACGCAGCCTGAGGATTCTGTTCGAGATGCGGAAAAATCTGAGGAGACACTTCAACCTGTGGCGACGTCCGACGAGTTCCCGAAGGAGGCAGAGATCCCGACGGAAGAACAACCGCAGCCCTCCCTCTCACAGGAGGAGCCCACGCCAGTGCCCGAACCAGAGCTTACGGAAGACGCTCTAGCTGGTATGTCCGCCAAAGAACGCCGCAAAGCCAAGAAGAAAGAGAAGAAGCGGCAATCGAAGAGCCTGATCACCGACGATACGCCTGCGACTGAAAAGCCCCAGCCTTCCACCGCCGCCGATGACGAACAGCAACAACAGTCCCCTTCGATTGAGACGGAAATCGCCCCTGCGGAAGATCACGGTAAAGACAATCAGTCCCACGGCACCGAGATGCACGCCGACAACGATAAAGAAGTGACTTGGACTGATGAGATGGTATCTTCGCAGGTAGAGCAGCAACAAACGACTTCCTCCGAATCTCCTCTCCCACCCGCGCCTGAGCTTGAGCGTGAGCTTGGTGTGTCTGCCGTCGATGGTGGTGAGGTAGATAAGGCTGTTGATGAGGGGGTGGCGGGGTTTGGTGAGGGTGTTAAGTCTCCTGATGAAGATGTGGGAGGTGTGAAGCAGGAGAGGGCTGGTGATGTGGTGAGTGAGGTGGACAAGCCTGTTGGTATTGATGAGCAACTCTTGGTCGGAGATGCGGTGTCGACTGCTGTTGATGAGGCTCGTGCGGGGGAATTGCTTGCAGTCGAGGAGGCAGTTGCTCCAACAGAGAGTGTTCAAGAGCCTGCGGAGGCAAAAGAGGAGGCCATGGAGAAAGAGGTTGAGCTCGAGCCCCAGCCTGCTCCAATTTTGAGGAAGTTGAGCAAGAAAGAACGAAAAAGGCAGCAGCAACGTGAGGCGCAAGCTGCTCTACTCGCTGCTGAGACGGTCGAGGAGGCCGGCCAACCACCTGTGGAAGTTGAGAAACCCCAGGAAAGTCTTTTCTCGACTTTCCTGGCTGAGGAAGAGACTGCTGAAGCTGGCGATGCTGGGCCCGTTGTTACGCCTGCTGTGGAGCGTGAAGCTGCTGTTGAGGAGGCTGGGAAAGAAAACACCTCTCCGATACTTCCTGGGGAGACAAGCGAGGATACAGCATATCCGGTAGAGGAGCATATTGCCCTTGTGGAAGAACCAAAGGAGGTTGCGCCGGAGGTCCCGGTGCTCGAGTCCCGGCCGACTGAGGAAGCTCCTCGTGAGGTGGAAGCTGAGGAACTCTGGCCGGTGGCGACCAAGAAAAAGGACACGAAGAATAAGAAGAAGGGGCTTGCGGTGGATGCACCCGTGAAAGAGCCTGCAGAGGAGACTTTTGAGGAGAAGGCACAATCTGCAGTCGAGCTTGTCTCTGAAGCTGTTGTGACAGATGAGAGAGAACTTCAGCAGGCTGAACTCGCACCCGAGCCTGCCTCCGAACCAGTGCTGGAGCCTTTGTCCGCAGATAAGGCCGAGGAGGAGGAGACCCGGCCAACGACTGAATCTCTCCAAGATGCGCCAGAAGTTGTAGAGCCGGTGACTGAACAAGCTCCGACTCTTAGCCGCAAGGAGTCGAAGAAGCAGAAGAAGAAGGCCAAGAAGCAAGCTAGAGACCAGGAGAAGATTCCCGAGCCTCCTGTCGATGATGCTTCTGGACCGTCAGATGAAGTTCCTGTCGAGCATGACCTTGAGCAAGTCAAGGAATCCTCAGTCCTGCCTTCCGAGGAGGTGAGAGAGATCATGCTCGAAAAGCAGCAACAGCCTTCTCTGAGTCTCGACAAAGGAGTCGAAGAAATTGAGCCAATATTGTCTTTGGAACCGGTCAATGTCCCGGCGAAGGAAGAGACTAGGGATGTCCTTGCGACAGCAGAGGCCGAGCCAGGGGTCACTGCTATAGGTCGGGAGGAAGAGCTTCAGAAGGACGAGGATGCCGAATCGAAAATGCAAGCCCAGGCCCTCGAGAAAGAAGATGACCTTGGTTTAGCTGGTGACTTGATTGAAGGCTCGTCAGCACCGCCAGAAAATGTGGCCCCGGCTTCCAGAAAGCTTTCCAAGAAGGAGAAAAGAAAGGCCAAGCAGCAGGCTAAGTTGGAGCTTGTTGAGCCTGCCCTGGAGACGACGCCAGAGCCCGGACAAGCACCAGAGTTTGAAGCTGGGCCAGCACCAGGAATTGAACGAGAGCCTGAGCCTGAACCGGTGACAGAGCCCGAACCACAGCTACAACCACAGCCAATGGCAGAACCGGAGGTGAAGACAGAGCCAGTGGTGGAGGAAGAGGAGATCCCTGCAGAACGCGCCCCTGAGCCTCGTCCTGTGCCTGAAGAACAGAGCATTGCTGAAGATCCTCTGCTGACCCGCAAAGCGTCGAAAAAAGAGAAGAAGCGGAACAAGAAACGTCAGGATAGAAGCACAGGGGTGTCGCAGCCGGAGCCCACTGATGAGCAGATTCTAGCAGAGCCATCTACCGATCGCGATGATGATGCTTGGCCAACGATTGATTGGGACAGAAGCAAGGTCGACATTATTGAGAAGTCGCCCCATTCGTCACCTGAGACTCAACATGTGGCTCCGTTTGTTCCTGCAATCACGGAGTTCGATGAGTATACTGTTCCTGAAGGAGTGACTCCGAGCACGGAGGAAGCAGTCCCCGAGACAACTACCGCACCAGAGCCTGTCATGTCGGAAGCGTACGTCGCGATTCCGGAAAAAAGACGAACGGACGAGATGGACGTGTTACCACATAAGCTAAACAAGGTGGCTAACGTGTTCCCACACCTGGAACGGGGACTGTTCAAGAGACCCGTCTCGACCGAGTCGCTGCAGACGGGAAAAGATGGAGCTGAGGATGAGACTCGCGAACACGCGATCGATGTCTCGGAGGCGCCCGTCTCGGCTGTCGCTCTTCCTGAGCAGCAGCAGCCGGCTACAACTACGGAGAGATCGGTGAAGGAAAATACGACGGTGCCAGAGCAGCTGGCAAATCTACGAGACGAGGCGCGTTCGATGGATTTTGAGGCGCCTGGGGTACCCAATATGACTACTCCGCTGTATGCACCGACGCCTGTCCACGAACAAACCTCTCCTTTGATTCCGTCTACGCCTTCGACAGGGCAAGTCGATCGCCCAATGAGCTCCGATTCCTGCGGACTGCGTCGCAGTCCGTCCATTCATGGGCGACATGACCATCCGCCACGATCGTGGTCATTGGAAGAACATGAGGAGCGAAAGAAGTTGCAAGCAAAGACACCCCCACCTCCGTCGCTGTTTGGCGGAGGCAGTCCCTCGGCAGTGGAAGTGTCTCCTCCTCGGACGCCATTGCATACCATTGCAGAGGAGGATCGGGTTCAGAAATCCGGTACCCGGTCGCGAACCATGGGTGACGACAGCGGGACGCCCCGGCTGGAGATGAAGCCTGAGCATGTCCTCCCGCGACCGCAAACCCCCGTGCGCAAATTTACGGACAATGCGCTGAGTCGTCAGGCCTGGCCGACGGGAGAGGATGACGAAGAAGAGATGCGGCGGATGAAGAAACGGGAGAGTCGGCGCGCCATGGTGGAGGCAGCGGAGGGGATCCTGCGACCCAGCAGCGTGGGCAGTGTGGGCAGCCGGGCCAGCAGTGGGGGAGCACGATCGCTGCGACGCACGAACCGCAGCACGAGCGGCGATTTGCGGGCAGCAGCTGCAGAGCAGGAAGATGCAGGTGCACCGGACGAAGAGGAGGCTGGGAGCGGCCGTGGCGGGGAACGGAGGCTGGGCGCTTCTCCGCCTTTGGCTTCCGACCTCAGCGTCGAGCGCATCGCTTCTTCCTCCTCCTACGACCCCGTCACCGACAAGGGCAAGCGGCCCCTACGCACCATGACCGACGTCTATGTAAGTTCCATTCCTGACCGCTACATTCCTCACTCCTCTTTCCTTTTTTGATGACAGGCCTAACCATGTCGTCTTACAGGAAGGTTGGGGCGAAACCCCGAGCTCCCCCCGGTCGCCCAGCCGACCGCCCAGCGTCCGTCATCGCCGAAGTATGCAACATCTGCAAGATCTCGAATCCCGTCTCGATTCGCTCATCTCCGAAAACCGTCTCCTCATCGCCGCTCGCGATGCCGCCGAGGGCAAGCTGCGCAATGCCAGTGTCGCCCGTCGCAAGAGCGACCATGCTCTCAACAGCCGTGACGCCGACCTGCGCGACCGGGAATCCGAAGTCGAACAGCTCAAAAACTCCGTCGATTGGCTGAAGAAAGAAGTCAACCGGTTGACGGAGGAGAACCAGGATCTCACCACTACGAATACCACCCTTACTGCCGCCCATGTCGCCGAGTTGGCCACCGTTCGGGATTCCACCTCCCGCGAGCTGGAGACCTTGCGCTACGAGAACCAACAACTGTCTACCGACCTTCACGAGAAGATCCGCGAACAGATCGATACCGCCTTAGCCCAGAAGAATAATGAATTGCGTCGTCTGCGCGAGGAGCTCGAAAGCGCCCGCGATAAAGTCAAGGAGCTTCAGCAGCAGATCGCCGCGTCGATGCACGACAATGTGATCGTCTTCCGCGACGAGGACTACTTCGACGCTGCCTGTCAAAAGCTTTGCGGTCACGTCCAGCAATGGGTGCTGCGCTTCTCCAAGCACTCGGACCATCATCGCTGTCGCAAGCTCATCGACCTGCAGGACGACAAGGTCGCCGACCGGTTTGACAATGCCATCCTGGACGGCTCGGACGCCGACGTCTACCTCGCCGACCGTGTGCGGCGGCGCGACGTGTTCATGTCCGTCGTCATGACCATGGTGTGGGAGTTCATTTTCACGCGTTACCTCTTCGGTATGGACCGGGAACAGCGACAGAAACTCAAGTCGCTCGAGAAACAGCTGACCGAGGTTGGACCCCGAACGGCCATCCATCGCTGGCGGGCCACCACGCTGACCCTGCTGGCCAAGCGCCCGTCCTTTGCGCGCCAGCGGGAGACCGACACGGAGGCGGTTGCCCTGGAGATTTTCGACACGCTCACGCGCATCTTGCCGCCACCCAGTCACGCAGAGACGACGCTCTTAGACTCCCTGCGCAAGGTGCTCCGGGTGGCCGTCAACCTGTCCATTGAGATGCGCACCCAGCTGGCCGAATACATCATGCTGCCGCCGCTGCAGCCCGAATACGACACCAACGGGGACCTCGCGCGTCAGGTCGCCTTTAATGCATCGCTGATGAATGAGCGCAGCGGGGCGACCACGTCCAATGAGGCCCTGGAGGCACAGCAGGCGGTGGTCCGGGTCGTGCTGTTCCCCCTGGTGGTGAAGAAGGGCAATGACTCGGGCGAAGGCGACGACGAGGTGGTGGTCTGTCCAGCGCAGGTGCTGATTGCGCGTCCGGACAAGGACCCCAAGATAAGTCGGATGTTTAGCAGCGATCGTATGTCGCTGGATGCGGCCAAGTCTGTGCACAGTATTGCGCCGTCCTCGACCATGGACATGAGCAATGTGATTTGAGGCGTCACCCTCAGTCGTGTTGTATTGTGATTTCAGGTGGGGAGGGGCGTGGTTTCTGGGACCTGGGCGTTTGGCGGATACGATCAGCTGGCTGAAGTTGGAGTTGGTGTTTCCTTGTTTTCATGTTTTCTTTGATTTCTTTTCCGTTGGTTTTCCTTTCTTATGATGATGATTATGATGATGCCAACATCCTAGAGCTGATGATGTTACGGCCCTTTTATTATCTATTACTCTTACTATTTATTACTTGACTTTGCATGTATGTACATGAGCGATGATCAAAATGGGGGAATGATTTGTTTGGATGACATTGAGTGTATTATTGATATACTAGTTTACTGCAGTTGTGAATGGACAGTTACCTGATTGATCTGGACTGGAATGCGGCTGTCGATCATACACGTACAGGGACCGTAGAGGATGTCGGCGTTAATTCGTCAGGATGATGCAATTGCTGTCTCCCACGGGAAATGAACTGTTTCCCTATCAAGAGGCCAGTCACCAGGAGCACGACATGATTGTCGTGTACCAGTGGGGTGTGTTTATTATTATGTATCAAAGGAGAATTGGTGGTGTAGAAAGATGCCTAAGGACAAGTGCTGACCTCATCCATCCTGGCCCCGATCAATGACGGTCTCTCTCGCTCTCTCGCTCTTTCTCTCTCTTCCCGCTGCCTTGTCTCTTCCTTCTTCCCACTTCGCTGCCCACCTGATCTCTCTCCGGCCCAGGCTGATTTGGCTTTTCTCCCCTTTCGCACGACAAACCCCAGGGTTCCCCATCCCCTCGACGAGCTCCAATCTCTGTTGATGCACGCCCTTCCCCTGCGTCTCGCCACCCGCATCATTCGCTCCCCATCCACGCCAATGGTCCCTGGCAATGCAGAGGTCGCTCTACCCAGGCTCTCGCGGTTGGACTAAGGTAATCAATCAATCGGGAACTCCTCTCTCGCGGCAGTTTTCCCTGAGTCCCGTGTCTGTGTGGCTGCGTTGTCCATGCTGCGTGCTAGCTAGCTAGCTGGCTGGTTTATCGGACCATCCCCAACCCTGATAAGCCCCGTCGTCTCACCCGCTGGAACACTTCCGCGCCCCGACTTCTTCCTGTCCTGGTTCCTCTCGACTCTCCGGTAAAACATCCAAGCACTGTCCGTCGCGTCACCATGCCGGGTTCGCCGTCGACCGTCTTGCCGGCTCGCTCCAGCCCGGGTTCGGCTTCCCCGCAACAACCTGGTCGCTCTGCCGATACCGCGCCGTCGGAGAACGCCAACGCCCAGACAACGCCCTCGGAGACTCAGGGCAGTCAACCCTCGAAGAAGTCTGCCAAGCGCAAGAAAAATCGCCAGAAGAAACGTCGCAATCGAAGGCCCTCGTTTCTGGAGGACCCCCATTTAGGGGTGAATCATCCGGCGGTGCCTGAACCTGATTCGATGATGACGCCGCAGGCGAATAATACTCAAGCTCCTGGGGGTTTTTACCAGCTGCCGCGGGACTTGAGCAGTACCAGTTTGGAGAGTGAGGCTCTTTTGGATCATCGGTATGTATATTTAGGGGTTGTCTGCGCGAGAGAGAGTCGCAATTGACCGATCGATAGGCACCAGCCCATGATGCAGCGTCGAGAAAGCCGTTTAGCACAGTCCTTTCGGCCGGGGTCCTTGACTACGACTACGCAAATGGGCCCTCGTCATACCCCATCGGCATCTCGAGCGTATGCCGACCACGATAGCGACTCGGATCACGTCGACGATCGAACCCCGTTGGTGCGGCCGACTTCCAGCCACAAGCCTAATCTAGCCCGCTACGGGACAGACTCCAAAACGAGTCCATACTCCTTCCGGCGCCGTCGCTCGTCCGGTAACTCCAGCCCCTCGCGGTTGTCACCCCGACATATCTCCAGTCCTGTCGTCCAGGAGGATCGCGATTATGATATCAACAACCCGCCGTCCATCCCCGGCACGCCGAAGTTGGGGCCCGATATGGGCTACGACGATGCTGTGGTGACGGGCGCGGATTTTGATTTCTCCCTCGCCAAGTCCGTCGAGAATCGATTGAATTCGCTCCCACGCTCGGACGATGTAGTCATCGATGTGGATGGTGTGCCGAAGCGTTTCCCGAAGCAAGCTCCGGCCTCATCGCCGCCATCCCCCGGCTCTCCCCATGAGCTTCGTCGGCGGCATACTTTCCCAGAAGAAGACGTCTGCTTCCCCACTGAGGAGGCCTCAGTGCTTGCAGACGATGAGGGCGCACGGACGGCTCGCGCGGGCGAGCGTCGCCGACGTCGACGTCGCGAGTGGCCAGACCTATCGATCTTGGAAGAATGGAAGCGTGAAGAGAAGGAAGACCGCTCTGGGGGTCTTCGGGCAAAGAAAATCAGTGAGCCCATGCTCGTGGAGGGTCGGTTGCGTCCGCAGTACCGTCTATGGCGGCGTGAGGAGGATGAGGTACCTTACCGGTTTACCTACTTCAACGAGGAGTTCCAAAGTACCATCCATGCGCAGACCATTTCCGAGCTGGTCCAGCCGGGGGGTAGCTTCCGCGAGCTCTTCATCCCCGATCCACCCGAGTTGGATATTTCGTCCTCTGAGGAAGACGAGGACGAGCATGACGAGCGTAATAACGACAGCACGGTGGACATCAAGTCCAACGGCAACAACGTCACCATCGACGGACAAAAAGTTCAACCTGCCGACAACAGTGCACCAACTGCGTCGGCCCCGGACCATAAGCCACCGTCCCAACAACCGCGCATGTCTATCATCAGCGAAGCAGTGTCGGAAGCACGTACCTCCGCTGATGTCTCTCCGCCACAACGACCACCGGCTCCAAAGAAACGGTTCGGTCCGCGCCCGACATTTTGGCTGGACGTTCTGTCACCGACCGACGCGGAGATGCGAGTGATTGCGAAAGCATTTGGTATTCACGCTTTAACAGCGGAAGATATCATGATGCAGGAGGCTCGTGAGAAAGTAGAACTGTTCCGGAATTACTATTTTGTCAACTATCGCACGTTCGAGCAGGACCCGAACAGCGAAAACTACCTGCAGCCCGTGAACATGTACGTCGTCGTATTTCGCGACGGCATCCTGTCCTTCCACTTCTCACAGACACCGCACCCAGCCAACGTGCGCCGTCGCATCCGCCAGCTGATGGACTATCTCATCCTCAGCTCGGACTGGATCTCGTACGCACTCATCGATGACATCACCGACGTGTTTGGTCCGTTAATCCAGGCGATCGAGGACGAGGTCGATGAGATCGATGAGATGATTATGCGTCTGCATTCGCCAGATGGTAGTGGCAGCAGCAAGGAGTACGAGGGCGCCGAGGTGCCCTCCTCGCTGTCGCCGGGAGAGATGCTCCGCCGCGTGGGCGTCTGCCGTAAGAAGGTGATGGGCATGTACCGACTGCTGAGCAACAAGGCCGACGTCGTCAAGGGTTTTGCGAAGCGGTGTAACGAGCAGTGGGAAGTGGCTCCCAAGTCGGAGATTGGACTTTACTTGGGTGATATCCAGGATCATATCATGACGATGACGAGCAGTCTGACGTATTACGAGACGTATGTTCCCTCCCTTTGCCCACCGGTGGTGCCCTTTTTTTCCGGTTTACAAGGAACTGAGGTCAACTGGCTACATTATCAGGCTTCTATCACGCGCACACACCAACTACCTCGCACAGATTAACATCCTCATGAACGAACGCCAGGAACAGACTGCCGACGTCCTTGGAAAGCTCACAGTTCTGGGAACCATCGTCCTACCGCTGAACATCATCTGCGGCATGTGGGGGATGAACGTCAAGGTACCGGGACAGGATGTCGATAATTTACATTGGTTTTGGTCCAGTAAGGGGATCCCTTGTTTCCTTTTTGGCTCGTTCACGGTTTGATGACGGGACCTCCTCGTGATGGCATGGCTGACCTTTTTTCCTTACGTTTTGCAGTTACGGGTGGGTTGGTTATGTTCGCGTTTGCGTCATTCTTGATTGCGAAGCGTGTTTACAAGATTGTGTGAAGGGGTTGTTTCATTATAGCTTGGTTGTGTAGGGTGAGATTGGATGGTTTTGGTGAGGAGGTAGGTATACTTGTTGATATTGTGTTGTATGGGTTTCTCTGATAGACTTGGGTGGTGATTGTGTATATATACGGAGTATGCCGCTGGTCTCTTAGCCAGGTATATGGCGTTTCCTTTGTATTTTGCTTGGCTCTCGCTTTTGACTGTTGCATATTGGGTAGATTTGCTTGTGTCTTGAGCGGCTGGTTTTGTTCTCGCGCAACTTCCAACAAAAGATCTGCTATGATATCATGGCCATGTGATGGGGATTCTATACAAATCTCCAGTCTAACCAAGATCTATAGCTCTATCGATGGAAGTCTATTCCTTGGGCATCAGAGGATGGTGTATATTCGGTACGATGACATATTTTATGGCGGTCTCCAAGCACAGCATCAGGAGAGCATGTATATACTTCCGGATAGTGGACAACAAGAGTGAACCTGGCAATAATGCATTACTTGGATGCAGGATCCAGTTGACTTTGGCAATCTGGCCGGAAATTGATATTTTTGGGTTCTCATACTATGTATACTGCTTGAGAATCCAGAGCCTTTATAGTCCATCGCCAGGTTCCTCACCGGGTCATGTTGACAATATGCAGAGAATTCCCCGTTGTATATATTGGAACGACACACTCCAGAGTGAACTCCCAATGGGTGAGTACGTGGGCGGCTGTGAAGCAATTATTGTCTGTTACCAGTTTCCCTCCTCTACAGAATTCCAATCATCCCTTCGTGACTGATTTGGAGCGATGCTGATGGTGCTGGAGGCAAACTGGGAACTGCCCTGATGGCGGATGACTTCATCATGACCTCGGCCGTGGCTCGTCATCGGTTGACCGGGGTAATTTACTTTCAGCGCTGAGGATATGTAATATTACAGCATATACGGTATCGCAGTGGTCTCCGCGGGCCGACAGCCCATCCACTCAACCTCATCACCTTCTCTCCCTCTCTCTACTACTACGTACTTCCCTCTCTCTCCCCACGTCCTCTCTCACATTTCTCTCTCTCTCTCCACACTTCACTCGCTCCTCCTCACTCATTTCACCCGACGCTTCTACCTCCACGGAAACTCCTCCGGTCTCCTCTCGTTGCCTTCTTCCGTTTCCATCCTCTCAGCACCCCCTGATCGTGCCCCGGCAACAGGCAGCGTCCCAACGAGATCGTGTCCCCCACTCGGCGTCTTCGCTCTTCGACGTGGGCCCCTGTCATTGGAGCTCCTCGCTCTTGTCCGGCTGGCATTCCTCGCAAATCCACCGGCGTTGCTGCGCTTTCCTTGCGTCTGACACTGGTGGTCCGTTCCTGTCCCCCGAGGCTGGTGACCCTCCCCAATCGTTTCCTTTGGCTCCCGCACCGCCAGGATCGGCAAGCATCTCGTTGGCCCAACGGGGGCTTGAATGCGCCAGCGTTCTAGACGTTCCATCTCACCGTCTTCTGATCAAGTTATGGTGCCCTGCGCCGTCTGTCTTGGTGACTTTGGTCCGCCCTGATCCTGCTCATTCGACTGCCGGAAAAAAATCAAACAAAAGAAAAAAAGGAAGAAAATAATAATAAAAAAAGAAAATAACCACAGAAGAAACTCACATCCAAACCGGAGCGATCGAACAGTTCATCCCCCCGCCGGTCGCTTGACCGTCCCTGTTCTGTCCGAAGATTCTCGTCTCCTTTCTCTTCAGCATGTGGTCGCCCTCTATTCGTGCTGCTGCGACGCTCTTCATCGTGTAACGTGTTTTATTTGCTTTTCTGTGCGACGAAAACGCATCTTCAGTTGCGCGGCCACCTCGTTCGCATACCTCCCGACTGCCGGCGACCTCCCCGACACCCTATCTGGTCCTATCCCCTTTCGAGACTGAGGATCTCCTGACCTCTATTCCTTCCCGGGATCCCTGGGATTTTTGTTTTTCCCTTCTTTTATAATTTTTTTCTTTTCTTTTTTTTGTCGAGAATCTCCTCGGTCCGCTGACAAACGGGTCGCTTTGGGGATCGCTTCATTTCGGCCTTTCTCCATTCGTCCCCATCCAGTTCGTCTCTCTCCTCCAGTTCCCGCCCTCCCGGTTCCCTCTCGGATCTTCCCACGGTCTCGTCAGCCCATTCTGACTCCAGAGAGATCATGGCTGCGGAGTCCGAGAGGTCGCCGCACACCAATGGGACCGCTGATGGGCCCAGAGCGGCCCAAGACGATGAGGCTGCCTTACATGCATCCCGGCGATCGCTCAGTAACGGAGACATGATGGAGCTGCCACGTTCGACCATTCATCCCCAGGCCCACGCCGCCATTACCTCGCAGATGCCCAAGCTGGCTCCCTCCGTTCCTGGCGCATCCGGTCCCCCGTCCGCCACCAATTCTGCTATAACCTCCCGCGAATCCTCCCCGGCCCGCTCTCCCCAGCGATTCCGCAACTCGACCTCCTCCTCCCGGTCTCGTGTTTCGTCTCGTTCTCGCACTCGCCATAGCAGACCCGACCATAGTCCGAACCCTCCCCCGAAGACGAATACTCCTGGTGCGGGCTCCCAACCGGCTGCGACTGCTCCGCCGCCATCTCAGACCGCCAAACCTCCTCCCCCCGCCATCAGCCTTCCTCCCTCCGATGTTGAACCTTCCCCCGATGTTCCCAGCCCAGAGAAACCCAACATGCCACTATGGCCGACATCTCGACGGCCCGACATGGAGCCGCCCGTCGCGAATACCTCCAGCAAACGATCTACCCCTAGCCCCGAGGAGACAACGAACACCGCGAAGTCAGATCGCACGGCACCCCGTGCCGTAAATCGAAACAATGGATCTGTGTCCGCTCTGGAAACCGTCCAGGAGATGGCTAGCGACCAGTCGACCCCGTCGACCGATACCGTCCTCCACCAGCCCTTCACCGAGGAACCTAGCCTGCACCAGATCGATGAAGACCCGAATACGAAAACGCCCAAGCAGCATGTCGACAGTGGCAGTGATAGCGGGGGAACCAAAAGCTCCGATAGAGCGGAGGATAGCCGTCGACGGTCCTCGGCCAGTGGGAAGGATGCAGACACTTTGGTTCCGAAGCGCTCGTCGGCATCGTTGAGTGGTGGCCGCGGAAAGCCGCCAGATGGATCCGTGCGAAACATGATTGTCGAGACGGAGACCGTCAGCTCCATCCCCCAGGTCTCCTTGAGCGTCGCGACAGGAGATCGTAACAACTCTGGCCGGGTCGATACGGGCACCCTGCGCATGAAGCCCAGCACCGAGACCATCCGCCCGAAGAAGGAAAAGCGGCGAGCTCGCAAGCCCGCGGCGCTGTCTAGTGGACAGGCATCTTCCAAGGCGGATATTTTCGAGGCGAAGGTTGCCAGTGCTGTCGATGAAGCCGATGTCTCCGACTCCGATGAAACGTTCGTGTACGAGTCGAACCCCCCCGACCCTTATCCCGTCCGGCAGAATCGATACCATTCCCGGACTCCGAGCGCGACCTCTATGGCCAGTCAAGTCGATCAGCTGGCTGGTCGTGCACGTGGTGGCCTGCGTGACAGCAACCACAGCGTTACCGGGAAGCGCAGCATGAAATTTACGAATAATACCTATACGAGTAGCGTGGATGGTGATGCAGGCGAAGAAAGTGCGCGCAATCATTCCCGCATTGACGGGAATGGTACGCACACGCCGCGTCACTATCACATCGGGCGATATGGACGCAATAATAACATGTATCCATCGCTGTTCGACGGCGACTCGCCTTTTCCACAATCTCAAAATCACCTCAAATCCCCGCGGCATTTTATCGGCAGCGGTGTGCGACAATCGCGACATCCCGGCAACCGCACTGCGCCGAAGTACGGTACCGTCAACAATGCCAAAAAGGCCGGCGAGATCTACGGCTACGATTTCGATGCAGAGGGCGCCGATGATGAACGTACCCCGCTGGTCGGGTCCCCACGCATGACGCGCAGTCGGCATGGAAATCGTCGGCCTAACAGCGCTAGTCTCCGTCAGATGGAATACATGCAGCAGCGTCAACGGGGGTATTTTTCGCGATATGGTGCCTGCGTGGTGATCACGATCCTGCTCCTGCTTGTGGTGGGAGGTGCTACCTCGTTTATCGTGGCAGTCACAAAGAGCCTCGCGGACGTGCAGATCCTCTCCATCCAGAACGTGCTCGCATCGGAGCAGGAGATCATGCTGGACTTGAGCGTGCAAGCCGTCAACCCGAACCTGTTTCCTGTTGCCATCGACGATATGGATATGGATATCTTCGCCAAGAGCCGCTACGTTGCGACCGACCGTTTCTGGCGTGACCACGGTTCTGACATGAGTGACTTCCCCCGCGTAGGGGATAGTCGGAAGCGCTATGCACGCGCCCTTCTCGCGCGCTGCAACGGCGATAGCGCCTGTCTTGCCGAGGTGGAGGCCACTACCACAACATCCACCACTACTGAACGCGCCGTGGACGCCACTAGTGGCGGCATCGACCATGGTACCGACCCCATCGATCCCGATCCCACGGGCGATCCGCAGACAATGCTGCTTGGACGGGTCTTCCACTTCGACTCGCCGTTGACCTTCGACCCATCGCCCTGGAACTACCATTCTACCACTTCAAAGGGCCAAATTCGACTTGCCCGCCCGGGTAACAGGACAGAAGAAGGTGGCACAGAGCGCTGGGAACGCGTGATGCAGCACCCATTCGATCTGATTGTGCGGGGTGTGGTGAAATACCAGCTCCCGCTGAGCTCACGCTTCCACTCTGCGTCTGTCAGCTCCACCGTCAAGGTCATTCCCAATGACGACGACCCGAGCACCCCAGGCCAGAACGATACGGCCACCATCAGTATCGAAAGGCTGACTCGTCGGTCATTGCAGCCCCGGATCCAGACCCGACAACCGTCCGTCATGGATGTGGTTCGGGATGTCGTTGGGGGGCTCTTCGCCTCGTGAATGTGAATATGAATATGAATAGATAGACTTGTTTTGTGTTCTGTTTATTTTGTATACATACTTTTCCCCCTACACTTTGTGTATATATTTATCTCTTTATTCCTTGTTCATTCCATCGTTTGTGTATCTACGGATGGATGGCGGGAGACTTCCCCTCGCTCACTCTGGCTTTTCTTTTGTTGATGCTCCTACACGACGTGATGAAATAAAACGGATTTAGGTTTGCTGGACTGATGCATGCACTATACGGTATCTGTCTTTTTGTTCTGACTTTATTATTTAGTGTCTATTCTGTTGCATTTTTGTGTCTGGGTTGACTTGCTCACTGAGTACCTTTGACTACGAACATGAGCTACGAGTGATGATAAGATGATTGCTGGATACCTTTGAGATGGAGGAGGGGGATGTTGACTGAGTGGCGTATGTGTACTTTGTCTTGATGGATCATGAGCTTTTCATTGATTTCATTAGTACATTGAACTCGTGATGGTTGTGAGGGGAGGGCACATAAAATGTTTATATGAATACCCCATTGTTTCATACTTGGGATACCATCCTTTATCTTGGGTCATTATCTCGGGGCTTTTCGGTTCTTGTCTGGGATAGGAGCGGTGGTGATGAATTTATGGTTGACGATTTCATAATTATGATGAGTAATGTGTGTGTGGACTATACATACGATAGCAGTTTCTATAGTATCACTGGTGACCTTTCATACGAACCCAGTAGTGAAATTAGTCTAGAGATTCAGGAAATTCCAAATACCTATTGAGACACGCTTCCACCAAATCTCCTCTCCCTTGAGAGCCACTCCAGGCTCAATCTCAATCCCAACATCATTGACTTGACCCCTGGGGTGTCAATCTCTACCCACTCTACTTGCCTCCACTTCCCTCTGCAAAGATCAGACCATGGAACAGAATGTACCGGTGATATGAAACAGCTCAGCATCGACGGGGACGAAAGAGTCACTACTTCATCCATATACGCAGATCCTGACACCTGTCCATTGCTTAGGTTCTGGGTTTGAGTCGCTGCGGGGACAATCTGTTGATATTTGTCGTGTGGGATAGACTGGGTGCGTGTAGATTCCTTCGTATGCGGAGAGATCGAGATGGTTCAAGGTGAAGTCCGATGGGGACATACACCATGCGCCTTCATAGAACGGGTCGAACGGGTCTGTGGTCCAGTTATGTCAAATCTGTGGATTATGTTAGCGTTGTTGGGATGATCTCAGATATTTGTGCACTTCGTGGTATAGCGTCTTTGGGGGCCATGACTGGAAGCCTTGACAGACTCTCGGGGATCTATATACCCCATAATCACCACGGGGATTCCTCTTGTCAAAATAAAGAGGCGTCACTTCACAGAGAATACTGAGATTTCTCGTCCAAACTGCTATCCAGACTCCAGCTCCTCTGCATTGTCCAACATGTCTGTACTCCATACAGACTGTGGCAGCAGTAGACCTTGGAACATTGCGCAGGCCAAGGCGCTTGAAATTCTCGCCCCAGCTTCCTGATCCGGATTAGTTTTCCATCCACGGTAGGATCTGATTAGCTGATCCAGAAGACTATGAGCTCCACCAAATCATGGGTCAGGAACGGAAGGTTCCCCACACGCATTTCTCCCTCATTCATCCCATCTCGATCCTACATCACCAACATACCTTCTGCAAACACCCAGGATTACGACTATACATGAAGTCTACAATATCGGCGTGAAGCGTGACGTGTCACGGACAGACATGAAGAGACAGAAGATCCACATCAATTCTTTGCTGCGGAACCGTCCAGTCGCGTCGCATGGTATGGTCCTTGAGCGATGGTATCTTGGCTCGAGCCCACGCTGACATAACTCTAGACTGCTATTGCTGCATTAAGCGGCGCATCAGATGTGATCGAAGCGTTCCAGGATGCGAGAAGTGCGCAAGTCGGGATCTGCAATGTCCTGGTTTTGGGCTACCCTACCTCAAGTGGGATCAGGGCATTGCAAGTCGGGGAAAAATGAAGGGGAAATTAAAGCCGATTGTCGAATCCAGCGCAGAAAGAAACAGAGGTCATTTAACAGAAAAATATTCGACCGAAAAGCAAGGGTCATCTTCCCTCGCCGGTCCGAGACGGGCGACGCGCGAGTTGCCCACCGCAGGGATTGGGACGGTTTCTGCCCAGGTCGACCTGATGTCTACTACTTCCCCAGTCAAGGATACTAGCCTGGTCAAAGGATACACATCGACTCAAGTATTTGAGAACCTTCTCCACCATTTCTTTCTTGAAGTTGTCCCTCGCTTCAGGTGGGTCGATCTTCCGGATAATCCATGGCGAAACACCATCCAGCCCATCGCCCGGGGTTCACATTGTTTGCAACTCGCCATGGCCTGCCATGCTGCTGCTCATCTATCCATAACATCGCCCGGCCCTGTTGATATAAGGACAAGCTTCCGTGCTATATACCACCAACTGAGAGATTCAAGCCTTCGAATGTTGAACGAAAGAATGCGCTCTGATCTACTGTGTGAGCCTGATCCCTCAAGTTCCAATTTACTCGGAGCTTTCCCCATCGATATCCTTGCATCCAATCTGCTCTTATGCTACGCAGATGCCTTTATCCCTGACTCCATGGATTGGAAACTTCATCTACGGGCATGTCAAATTGTAATTCGCTCTCATGTCTCACAGGACCAGTGGAGTTGGAGCAGCGGCTCTTCGAAGACGTTCTTACTCAAGGAAGTTGCTGACCTTGAGATATTAAGCGGTATCTCTTCTTTCAACCGAGACTCAAATCCGAGCACTCATCCTTTCTCTCATCACCTACATTCCTCATCTCCTTGGGGTTTCACCGAGTTGATCGACAAGATCACCACAATGGAAAGGACTCTATACAAAAGCACACCATCCCAGCAGAGAAGCACATACGCACAACTACAATCATTGCATCAGCAAGCCGACGAAGCGTACTTCCAAGTCTTAGCCGTCATCAGCACATACTTCCAGCAACAATCAGCACGAAATTGCCTCGAAAGTGTTATTCTCTCGCATTACTACGCCGTCATGATATACAGCTACCAGGCTCTGGCGACACCACACGAGCTCACCACCGCCGTGGACACATTTCTGGATCCCGTCCAATCCTGCGTGCAGTCGGTGATCTGCGATGCTGAGCAGCAGCTTTCGCATGACCTCTTCATACCGCTATTCATTATTGGCACGGAATGCCGCGGAGATGTGCAAAGGCAGGCCATGGTGGAGGATCTCTTTCTGAACATACTGTTTGTTACGGGGTTGTGGTGGAATCATACTGCTTTGCAGTTCTTACGGGCGTTTTGGTCAAGTGGGAGGTCGAATGATATCACTTGGCTGCAATTTGCCCGGGAGAATCAGACTGAGGTTGGGGATTTTATCCTGTTTTGACCGGAGGGTTTTTGTGGTGGCATTTCATGGAGTCAGTGGTTAGATAAAGACTATCTGTTTTGTAACATATATGGACTAGAATAATTGAATGTTCTTATGATACTTGGAGATACTGATCATCGTATTATAGACTTTTATCTCTACTATGTATACCGCATGAAAATGTGAGTTAGTCTGTATTCATGAAACATAAACGGTTGATATAGTGTTCAGTCACAGCTTCCTCCAACGAAAAATGAACTAACCTAAGCCTACCCCCAGCTCCATGGGAATGCACTGATCCCATACTTGTTTGTAGTCCTGTCAGTCAGAAACATCAACAAGGGCAGCGCTAGCCCTTCAGAAAGCTCTGCCCCAGGCCGACCAATCACGACGACCGATATAACACCCTTCCCATGACAAGGCCCTATACCACCGCTATATAGACTATTTCGCAAATCCTATCAAATGCGTACTTGATAGAAGACTCCCCATCATCTCGAACCAACCAACATCAATCCCATTCACCCCAATCCAGCCAAAAATGCCCGCTCCAATCGCCCCAACGTACACCATCCTCGGAAAAGACCAAATGCACAAACCAGTCCCATTACCATTGAATATAACCATCATATCTGCTCGAGATCTCCCTCAAGAGACCTTCCTCCCGAACTTCGCAGGTCATCAACACCAGTTACAGTGACCACCTCAGCGAGCACGTTTATCATTTGCAGGCCAATACACGGATTCCCGATGAGATTTGTGAGCATGGCTTCACTGGTATTGCCTTTGCGTCAGGAGAGATTATTGGCACGGCGAGTGTAGGCATGTCAGGAGGAGCTTGTAAGGAGACACAAGATGTGTCTGGGGCAGACTTCGGGGAAGACTTACTTGAACATAATGCTCAAAGTCTTTCGGGAGATTAATTCGAAGTACTGGTCGAAGAAATGTTTCGTGTTGTTGGGGAATGCTATTGTCCACCTTTTACGTGGGAAGGCTTTCATCCTCTAGGCTATGAGGAGAGCTATGGTTTTTGATTGATCTTGTGATTTATTTTTCTGCAATTAAAATTGTCCCCTCTGTCTATAATGAAGCAAGGAGCTTATACTCCTGAGTTTCTACTCCATCCTACCAAGTGCTGATGAAGCAGCCAATCAATGATACAGTAGACAGTAGCAGGTTCAGGTTCCTTTCACTCGCATCGCACATGTGAAGATCGGGTAAGTCTTCATTTCCAACATACAGAATCACAAGCGAAACCACCCACGATCTCCATCAGGTTATCAACTCGAATGGAGACTAAAGAGGGTCTGTTGATGATCATGACCCACAGCCCCTAAAGCTCCCGCAAGGCATGACATTATCCCGATAATCTTATCTGCCCGAAACGCAAAAATCGGAGGAAACTGCACATGGAAGCGACGATACTAGCGCAAGAAGATCCATTCGTTGGCCCCCAACACTACCCAACCAAATCGACAAAAATAAACACCGAGACCGAATTGAAAGCCTTCGCCCGGACTGAGACATTGGCGCTTGGGCCAACTTTTAAGTTATCGTCGGAGCCCCCCGCAATAGCGTCTATCATTACACCATCACTTGGAAGAAGATTCAATTCGCTCAACAGAAGAGGTGGAGAGAAAGAAAGTAGAGTATCGAACACAAAGAGATATAGACAGAGCGAAAGACAAAAACACACAAACACATACCACTCATACACCACGTACACGCACACACACAGAGAGAGAGAAAGAGAAAAGAGGAAAAGAGAGAGAGAGAGAGAGAGAAGGGGAAAAAGAAAGCGAGGGAAGGATAGGAGAGAAATAAGGAGAGGGAAAGAAAGAAAAGAATGAAATAAAACACAGAGAGAAAGGAAGCAAGGCAGGCCCATAAGATGTTATCCACAGAATCGTATCATTGCATGTCTGCCCTTGGAAGATGGACTCCCAGAGTCCCCTCCCATCTCAAATCCTCAATCCCCGGTTTTGTCTCATTCAGTCGCCAATGTGCTTATCTACATGCTCACCAACGTTGACCGCTCAGAGAAACTCAGTGAACATTCTCCCTTAGGCTGACACGTCAAAAAGTCGTTCCAATCGGGAACCGGAGCATCCGCCAGTGGGCTTCCCTGCTTGTCAACCAGGCTAACATCATAAGTCATCAAGGAATAGGCTACCACGAGTTTCATGGTGAGAGTCGCCAGTCTTTGACCTTTGCACATGTGGTTTCCGCCACCCCAGCCAATGAAGATATCACTATCGAACTTGCGGCTAGGATCCCAGCGGAGAGGGTCGGGATACAGCGCGGGATTCAAAGCGTTATCGGCAAAGGGATACAAGACAAAGCCGCCAGCGGGTACCGTGTATTCGCCAATAGACAGATCGGCACCCGTGTTGCGGCGCACTGCTGCGTGTGGTTGGGCTCTCCGGAGAGTCTCCTTGATACAGCCGTCGAGGGTTGGGGTCTGGGACTCCCAGGCTATCAGTGGGATTGCTGACAAGGCCTCCATGATGGCATGAGGAGAAGATGACGACGGTTGTCCGTGAGTGGCGAGCAAGTCTTCAATCTCCTTGCGCACAAGGCTGCGCCAGGCCTCGTCATGAGCAAGGAAGAGTAGGATCCAGGTGCCTGTAATTGCCAAGAGTTAGAATCTGCATTTTATAGATTGATTGAATGTGGTCATTGTAAGAGAAGAAACATGGGAGGGGCCTACCAATTGTGCCCGTTGAACGCGCTCCAGCAATGGGGAGCCCCATCATAAACTACAACGCATGTCAGTCTCAGCGCACAGGTCTTCGACAATCACGGAGGAGATAATTACCCCAAGAATACACGAGGAGCTCTCTCCCGAGTCGATCAGGTGCTGAAGAGTATCATTCTGGCGGGCCCCGGAGCGCATGCGTTCCTTCACAGCACTGTTGAATGTCCAGTAGACGAACATGGACGCCCACAGCTTGCGGACGGTGGCAAGACCCGGTATCCAGGAGTTGGACGAGACCGGCTTGATCGAAGCGTCAATAACGTCGTAGGAATACTTCAAGCGGGAGACGACTTTCGGGTTTTCGGCAATCTCATATGATGTCACTGCACGAATGATCATTTGGAAGGTGACCTGGAAGAAAGTGAGAAACGTTCCGGCAAGTGAAAACAAGATTGTCAAAAGACGATCAAGTGTACACATGGTGTTGCATACCTCATGGATGGCCGAGCTCGGATCGACGACCGTGTTACCCCAAGCGTTCATCCGGTTATGACAATCGGAAAGCAGTTGAGGAAGTACTACAATAATTAGTCAAGATCGTATAGAATGGACGTGGGGATATACAAAACTGGAGACTGTCGGGCTTCTGCAACAGGTTCAATCGCTTGTAGATGCCATGAAGCACCTGAGGGTCAAGACCGGTAGGGATCTGTGGTCATCAGAATGGCACGAACGTCAATTGGGTGATGCTCTCAACATTGTCTCCATTGGGGAGTGGAACGACATACTGTGCCGATCAACACCTGGAAGCCCTCATAAAGGTTTAAGCTTTTCTGCTTGAAAAAGGTCCGCCTCGCATCGTCGCCTGATACTGCAATAACTTCATTCTTCATCAAGGTGAAGCGGAAGATCTGGGAAGCGGTGGCTTTGAACCCGTCCGCTAAGAAATCAAACTGGGCCTCGAAGAAATTCCGCTCGATCAGAGCGGCCGGCCAGCTCAGCTGCGGCGGACATGTTGCCGATTGATGTTTGACAGGCTCTTGATGGCGCTGGAGACCCAAGATGCGGCGCAAAATCGCCAGGCCCGCACTGGCAAGAACAGCGACCAGGGCGACTGTGTAGACAGTAGACAAGAAATCTGCAGGAAGCCAAAGAGGCAACACGCCGGTTGAAGAGCTTACCGCCATCGCGTCCGAGGTCACAGTTCAATCGGTCTGGCCTGCGGGCATTCTTGGAGCGATCTCTGTGGAATAAATATGGTAACCGCCCGAGATGTTATTAATCCCAGAGATATGAACCCTCCTCTGTGTTAATACCCTGTCGGATCGGTTTGTGCAATTGGTTAGACCGTCACATGTAGTTCCTATTTTCATGACAGTAGTCCCAAGAGTTTTTGCTGATATTAGCCCACGGCTTGGTCTGCGCTGTCCTTCCGAGAAGAGGGCTGGCCCCTGGACGGGGAGATACTTCGTACAGCTTCGGGTGGGGACCAGATGGCGTGAGGCGACTAACTCGTCGTAGTGAGACACTCATTTGAGCACGGTGCACTACTATGTAATCGCGGATACGGAGCGACCTCGGAAAATGTCCAGTTCGGTACCGCTAGCTGCTTGTGAACTCCTGCCGAGAGAAAAACTCGTACGGGCGACCATTGGCTGCTTAACGCGACCCATGCGGACCGATCCAGATATTGGGGACCACGCTACTGGACTTGTCCCCTGGGTTATCTGCGTCGCAAGGTTTGTTTCGGCCAATGAGACCACTCAAAACGCCCTTTCTCCCGGGGGTAGCCTCGGGGATCGCCGCGCATAATCCGGTTCCCTAGTCATTCTTGGTCGGGCTTGGAATGTTGAATTGTAACGGCGGGTAGTCCATCGATGGCTCCTACGTAGGTAGAGTGGACTGGAGATGCTAACAAGCGCAGAATCAGGCGCTGAGCTGAGAAAAACCACCACCGGGAAAGTACCCCCTGCCCCGTGGAATGTGTCTAATCCGACTAATGCACCTGTCGATGGATCGGGTGGATTCTCGGGGCCAGATCACGGCGACCACCTCCGTTCGCTTCCGGGCGGGAGACAGGTTCCCGGGATTTCATGACGCCTGGTGCAAAAGTACTTGATATGACCAGCACCTCTGTTCCTGTCCTGCGCTGTGACCCTTTTGGCTCGAACTTTGCTGGCGTGGGAGACAAATCACGGTCATTGGGCGGAACTCTATCGAACGCCTCTTCGACACACATTCCTCCGGGGCGCGGGTAAAGAATCCTGGTCCGGCGGGTCGATATGAAGAGGGCCCTCCCTCCTTTAGACGGGTATCGAAGGGTCAATGGCATTGTTCCACATACAATCCAGACGATCTGGCCACGTCCAAAGAAGGTTCACTAATTTAGCACATACGACGCTACTGGGAGTACGTCATCCGGCGGCCGATGCATGGTGTAAGGCCGGGGCGAACGCTGGGTGCAAACTGAGCAGCAGCGGGGAAACCAGGGACAGTACGTACATAGTACTGTGTAGGCCCGGGCCACCCGTTACTGAGTGGGTCGACAGGAGAATTTCTGCAAGCGAGATCGCTGGAGTTCGTCATTGGTAGATCCTTTTTCCTATTCAGTCGTAACGTGGTCCACTGAAGCTGGGCTGGGAAGGATGTAGCGCCGATGGAGGGATCTGACGACCCCGCCCAGAGGATGCCGGTTTCAGCGCCCGTTCGAGAGGCGAGACCAAGAGGAGGGTGAGACACAGACTGAGAGACAGAGAGAGAGAGAGGGAGAAAGAAAGAAAGAGAATAAGAGAGAAATTGAAGAAGAGAGAAGCCAACGGAGACAGAGGCAGAGAAAGAGAGGGAGAGGAGAGGGAGGATTTGTTTGTGCGGTGAATCAGTCACCTGAAACGCAATTTGGTGGTGGCAGACCCGACTAGACCCGAATCGGACGGCTATCCGGAGGACGAGTTCCTTTTCTTATCACCCACGCTTAACACACTTTCTCCCGAGGTCGTTTCTCCTCCACACCAGACAAAAGGTGGAACCCACAGGGGCAACCAAGGGCTTGGCCTTCCCCTGCGCCTATTAATTGCCCGCGCGCCAGCCATTGTATGGCCGGAAGACGCTCCACGAAAATATGATCCCTGTACAGAGTACACACTAACCTTTAGCTCCTCGCCCGAATTCGTCCACCAGCGGACGATGACTGCGGCATAATCAGCACCAGGTGCTGGCAATTGAATTTTCCACTGGACAGACCACCACCCTTCCAGTTGATATCCCGAGGTGGCCATTATCTCGGGAGCTCTTGGGACAATTCATTGCACCTCCACTGCCAGACCTATCTCCTTCCTCCCAGGGACGCCGCAACCCGCGTTTCGAGCCTCCAGCCATGCAAACATGGCCAGCTTGCCAAAATGTGAAAAGGTACTAACGAGTGCCTGCCACTGGGCATTCACGAGAGACCTGCAGGTGCGGTACCATCCTTCGAGCCTCCCTCCTGTCGCCACGATCTAATGTGTCTTAACTATGGGGCCAGCAGACTCCCACCCAAAAGCCATCGTCGATAATAATGAATCCAACACACGCGCTCCTGAACTCTCGCCCTCCTTCTTCCTCCCCAGGCTCGTGCCCGTCCGAATCCACCCCCTCAGCGTCGCCGTCCTCTCGAGAAGCCACTCCCGACAGTACTCATGATTCCCAAAGTGGCGTATCCGACACGTACACGCTCGGCCCCCTGGACCTGACGCTGCTAGCTCACTGGTGTTCAACGACCTATCAATCCCTTTCCCCCAAAGAAAAGAATCAGCAGATATGGCGGAGTATCGTCGTCCGGGACGCCATGAAGCACCCAGCACTCCTGGAGAGTATCCTGGCCCTCTCGGCCCTGGAGATGGTTCATGACAGTGAAGAGGCGAATTGCCAAGAACACAAATATGCTCCCGCGGCCAAAACATACTGGGACCGCGCACGACACGGGCTCGACGACTATATTGAACAGGTGGCCGCGATACCGTCGCGCGACCGGAATGCTATCTTTGCGCTCTGCAACATCCTCATGGTTCTCGCATTTGGCCACATGCAATTGACGCAATCGGGCCGTCCTTCGCGGAAATCTACCTTGGCGGATCTGTGCCAGGTGTTTCGGCAGATGCGGGGCTCGCCCGAGATACTGGTCGATCTGACGGACGAAGTGCAGCAGGGTGAACTAGCTGGTCTATTTCACCAAGAGAAAACCGGTCCCGTCATGCCGAACACCTTCACCCTCGCCATCCTGACACTGCGCAAGGCCGCAATGGACGAAGAGAGCGGTTCCGAAACAAGGCTGATCTGCGACCAAACTATTGACCATCTGACCGCGTGTCTTCGCTATGTCGGTTGGGGCAGCTATCCCGGGCTCGTCGGGTTTGTGTGGATCTTGAAGATCCCCCAGGGCTTTATAGATTTAGCTGATGATCATCATCCCCTCGCACTGATGATCTTGGCCCACTACTGTGTGGTCTTGCACCATCTGCGGACGCATTGGTGGATGGGCGACTTTGGTATCGATGTGTTGAAGGAGATCAGTCGTCATTTGGGCCGTAATCGCTTGGACACGATCTCGTGGGCGCTTGATTCAACGGGCTTGACCCTCGCAGACTTTTCTTGACACGGTTCGATCAAAGGCACAGAGGCTGGCCTACACGACGGAATGATGGCGTTTCTGGCGTTTGTTTTGTTTTTGAGGGATAAAATGTAAATACGTCATTGGTCAGCTCCCTCATACTTCATTGGATCTTATGTTCGCCCATCCAAGGAATGTCGAAGCTTGTCTTCCAATCACACCTGCACCTGAGATTATCGAAATGTAGACCGGTAAATGGAGAGGATAATTCATACGCCGGGTTTTACCGCGTTGAGCTCCATATTGTATGATGTGATCCATGAGCATGGTCCTTGTCCATCTGCATGTGACCTTGTCCTTGCATATCCCTTTCAACCGTAGCTACAAAATGTCGACATGTTCAGTAGTTGCCTGATTGAAACCTTACTTGCCTGTCATTCCAGTCTCCCACATTGTTCGCCCCAAGGCAAGACATGCTTTTCAAAATTTGAAACATCTAGCCCTTATCAAGACACCGCATGTGCTGAGCAAAGCTTTTGAACCGTTCTGTTCCACGAGAGTCGAGACCACTGTCCTCGGATGATCCAGTATGACATGAATATGCCCGATGAATGTGGAGCAGATCGCTGCACTCTCCATCTTAGATTGAGAATAAAGATGATCTCTGCCTTAGGCAAGAACCGACCGGAGAGTCTAGGTACACTCTCGACGGCATCAACGAACATAACTTCATCATTACTACCCCCCCCAACCCATCCCGGGAGACAAAAAAGCTCGTCGCCGTCGGAAAAGACCACTTAGTCAAGGTGAAACGTTTAGATGGAGCTGAAGTTTTCCTGCCAGCGATGTAGATGACGATTTGAGCAAGATAGTAAAGCACTACTGGGAGATTAGCGATACTCTCTTTAATAGGGACTATAAAACATGCAACCAAGAGAAGAGACTGACGTTACACCGGGGAACACTCGCGGCGCCAGTCTACGCCACAGAGCTATTCTTGTACCTACATAGTACATCGTTGTCGAGGGTCTGCGGATGGAGAGCCCAATCGGAAGTCTTGGCTATCTACGGCAAGCCATACCATACCACGACAAATAAAATTCTCACTAAGTCCCTTTACCACACGACTAACCGCCTTCTAAATATAAAAGACATTATAAGTCTATATAACATCTATCCACCTATATCCGTGGACCTA
>RHLO01001915.1:0-11185 GCA_003719415.1 Aspergillus olivimuriae
CCCACCCCCCATAGGTTTGTGGACCAGTATGACGGCTCGAGAGTACGGATATGCATGTTGGTGATCCTAGAGGCGGGAGGTCATCTAACCTTTTGGTGTCATATTAGTTGTATATAGTGTGCTGACTAGATTTGGAATAAGAACGCCGCAGACTGATGATGCCTCTCAGAGGCCACAGATACTTGATATATTGCTAATGGAGCAACGGATAAATGCAGTCAGCCTCTGGGAGGTCAAGGTCATGATATGTGTTCCACCTGGACTAGGCCTTGGACTGTGAAATTCCCGGAAACCCATGTATAGATTGAGGTATATCTAGGTTCTGAATCTTTCGCAGGAATAGCGAGTATCGTGAATCCAATGGAGAATGGACCTTTTCTACTACATTATAGGTGCAGACACTCTTGCTTTATCTCATGTAATATATGTCTAGGTTTAAAATCCTCCCACGCAGGGGTCTTCTTTCGCGTCGGAGTTAGAGCAAAATGCCGTCTGACATGACGATCTAGACTCCAGAGGCGGCGGCAACACGTTCCTAAATTTGACAACAGCATAAATCATGCTTTATTATAGGGCAGTCCTTGTCCTTGACCAACCATTTACAAAAGCTCGCTGGAGTTGACCGTTGGCTCAACGCGCGTCCACCACATCCACTTTTCAGCGAAAACAAGCGTGAGTATTTTCTGAGAGAGGGTTTCACGATGTCTGGATGAGACTCAGTGACTGATAACTAAACCAATGTCAGAAATAATATCTGCCATCTAACGTGTTTTCCCATCCTATCCTCATGCTCATACTTTCAATCATCCTCTCCTGACTGTGGAAAAAGGCGCATGCCAAACATGGCTCTACAGTGCAATCGCTACAGGCCTTTGCCTCTACGGTATTTCAGTTGTCATTGATCGTCTTTACTTCCATCCTCTGGCTGGGTTCCCCGGGCCGAGGGTTGCTAACGCCACTGGATGGTATGAATTTTATACTGGTGTGGTTAAGAGTGGACAATACATCTACAAGATCGAACAAATGCACAAGAAATATGGTAGAGTACACCTATATCCCAAGATTCACCTCATATGCTCGGTCAATCCCTCCAAGCTGAGGCCTATGCCTTGAACTCGAACAGTGGCGACTCGGAATTGACTATTACTGCAGGCACTATAAATCGTTTCAACCCATATGAAAGTGATTAACGACCCTGACTTCTACAACGATTTATATGTTGCCGGCAACACACGCCGTCCAAGTATATGGCCGCGATACCGGAATGGAGTGGGATTTGATGGTATATCAGTATGCGATTCTTGGGCTTCCTCTATCTTTATAAACGAATATAGGCTCGCACACAATGACTGAGAACCATGAACTTCACTTTACAACCCGCGGAGCACTCCCGCCGGTACTCCTGTTGGGATGGGCGCATACAGCCTGCACATCGATCAGAAGTTTTCCCTGTGCCCTCTAAGCTCTTCCCTGAGCGTTGACTGGATGGTTATGACCCGAAGATGAACAGGAACTGGATTACATTTAGCCGAGGATGACCCAGAAACTGCTTGGGCATCAAGTAAGAACGAAATTTCTCTTTCTCTCTCTTTCCTCTGCCAGATACGAGATCATCCCCAAAAGAAGTCTTATGATGTCCTTTGTTGTGGGTTCAGCTGACGTAGATTAATAGCTTACCATATGCCGAGATGTACTGGGCGATGGCCGTGATGTTTAGACCGGATGCACCGAGGCTTGAGTGATTCCAAACAGATGAGTCCGACATGGCTTTGTCTGTGAATCTCTCGATGCCGCTTCCGAAGTTAGACAGCCGTGATTTGAGGATTACCATACATGCAATGGTAACCCCCATCTGGGGAACGGCTTTACAAGGTGAGTTGATGTGATTGCCGAGTTGACCGGAGTCATCCCGATTTCCAGCGGGAACCTTTATCCGATGGCTAATGGATTGACATGCTGTCGGCCGTGAATTCCTGTCTCAAGAAGTGTGCACCATGATTAAAGCAAGCTGTCCAGGCTTGGACTTTTGGTTTGGTTGGGCATTACATTCTTCTCCTTTACAGATCAGGGATAGTCCTACGTGACTTCTATTCTGTTTCAGAAAGGAACTAATACATTTTTTTTCGGAGAGTAGTATAAACATGATTATACCCACTCTCCAGACTTCAGCTAGCCCTGTTCTCCCAACAAGCCCCTCACTCTACGTAGATGCCCGGCGTTTCCCCCCCCCCCGCATTGCGGGTGGGCGTGTATGGAGCCGCAGACCACGCAATATCTGGCTATCTGCTCCGTCAGAGCCATCGGGGATTTCTGGATTGGCTCGTGGACGCTCGACGCGTGGATCGGCAGAGGAACCCACTTGCGCTGCAACGTCGAGACGGGCGGCCTTTGTGTCTACTGTACTAACGCTGAACAGGAATCCCGCCGTCTCGCGCTCTCGGACGTTGCCCGAAAGCCTCCTCCCCTCAGCGGTCCCTCCCTGCGCCAATGCAGAGTCAATCCTGCGCATGCCAAAAGCTGTCCTTCCCTTTACGCTGGATGCGGTCTAAGTCTTCCCTTGCGTTGTGACAGAAAAAGCCGCAGGCTTTCGATGCAAACCACTGCCGTCCCCGGATCCTGTTGCGTGCCGCGACCCGATATAGGGCTCCCTAAGGTAACTGGGGTTTTCCCCAACGTGGCCGAGGGAGATTCTTGAGAGTCAAGAACGGTTAAGCTCCACGGGCGAGACTTTACTGGCTCTGAGTCTACTTGGCACATCATAATACGATGGATCGTCGGACCGTGCATGCGCGAATCAGACCGTCGGGCCATGCGGTAAGCATGTATAATTCCCCCTACAGGAAACCGCTCACCCCACGCTATCTCCTCCCCGCATCGCCCTTCCACTGGTGTGTCTCGCCGTCGGTCGGTGGGAGGTGAGCCGAAGAGATGGAAACCTTGTGCTTTGTTGAACAGAAGGTCAAGGTCGAGGGGGGGAGGGGATGCGTCCGGGGGAGTCTATTTAAATGCAGGCCCTGCTGCACGGCATGCTGTCCGATCGACCAGCTGGAAGGCTCTGTTCTCCGTGGAAGACACTCGGCAGGCTGGCTTCTGTGTTACTCTTTTTTCCTCCTTGCTTCGGCTGTTATCTGTCTTCGTCCTCAGTCTGAACTTCATCCCGGCTTTGTGCCTGGAAACAAGACCGAACACCATGGCAGGCGGTCCAAAGAAGCCCCTCAATGTCTTCCGCATGGGAAATGTCGATGACCCCAGGGCCGTCTTCAACTGGCGCCTCTGGTTTGCCGTCGCTTCCTTTGGACTGATGGGTGCGGCCCGGGGGGTCGATGAGGGTTTGATCTCCGGCGCCTTCAACTCGAAAGACTTCCAGCGTACCATCCATTTCGACTCCTACTCCGAGGTTGAACAGACCAATATCAAGGCCAATGTCTCCGCCATGGTTCAGATTGGCTCTGTCGGGGGTGCCCTCTTGTAAGCGGCCCCCGTGCTGCAGGCCAATATCAAAGCTGATACTGATTGATCACCCAGCGCGTTCCTCGTCTGTGACCGGATCGGACGGATCTGGGCTACCCGCCAGCTCTGTGTCCTCTGGATCGTCGGTATGGCTATCTTCATGGGCGCAAATGGCAACCTGGGAGCAGTCTACGCCGGCCGTTTTGTGGCCGGATTGGGTATTGGCCAAACCGTTGTAGTCGGGCCCATCTATTTGAGTGAGATAGTAAGTGTTTCTCCGTTGAGTTGTTAAATCAAAGGCCCAAATCTGCTCGTTCTCCCCCGTTGGTGACCGTGTTAGTGGTGGTGAATGCTCTCGATATAGGGCATGTGGCATCACGTGGCTGGCTCAACCGATAGTATATTCTGACCTCTCCTCAGGCCCCTGCCTCCGTTCGCGGGCTATGCACATGTGTCTTCACTGGTTTTGTCTATCTCGGCATCGTGTTGGCTTACTTCACCAACTATGGTTGCGAGGTGAACATGGGTGACAATACCCACGCACGCTGGGTACGTATCCGTCGACGAGATCCCGGTGAATTGTGACTGACCTCCTCCAGGAAGTGCCTACGAGTCTCCACATCATCTTCGCCGGTCTCATCGCTCTCCTCTCCCTGCTGCAGTACGAATCGCCTCGTTTCCTCGTCAAGAAGGGCAAGTCCGAACAAGCTCTGCGCAACCTGGCTCGCGTGCGAAACCTCCCGGAGGACCATGAGTATGTCGTTAATGAATTCCGCGAGATCCAGCGGTCTCACGACGCCGAGATGGAGGCCTCGATGGGTTCAGGGCCCATCGGTGTGCTTAAGGAGGCCTTCCTGGTGCCTAGCAACCTCTACCGTCTGTATCTCGCCGCTATGGCCCAGATCATGTCGCAGTGGTCGGGCGCCGGATCCATCACCCTTTATGCGCCGGACCTGTTCTCGCTGCTGGGTATCACAGGAGACAATGAGTCGCTGTTAGTGACTGCGATCTTCGGGATCGTCAAACTGGTGGCTGCCGTCGTGTGCGCCTTGTTCCTGGTCGATGTCATCGGTCGCAAACGGGCCCTGCTCATTGGCATTAGCCTCCAGGCCATCGCGATGATCTACGTGGCCGGCTTCCTGACGGCCGTGCCGGAGATGGGCATCGTCGATGACTTTGTGCTGCCCGCGCACCAGCTCGGCCCCAGTCGCGGGGCCATCGCCATGATTTACATCTCCGGCTTCGGCTGGGCGCTGGGCTGGAACTCCATGCAGTACTTGCTGACCGCGGAGCTGTTCCCCCTGCGCATCCGGGCCCTGGCCACGTCGATGGCGATGACGCTGCATTTTGTCAACCAATATGGGAACTCCCGGGCCGTGCCGAACATGCTTCTCTCCACGGAGGACGGGGGCATCACTCCCAAAGGGACCTTTTGGTTCTTCGCGGCAGTGACCATTCTCGGTGGCCTGTGGGTGCTGGTGACCGTGCCGGAGACGGCGGGACGGTCGCTGGAAAGTATGGACCGGTTGTTTGAGCTTCCTTGGTACAAGATTGGCTTGTACGGGAACCGTGACGCAGAGCAGCGCGATCTCGTCTTCGCGACGAAGCAGCAGGAGGCGGGGGAGGTCGAGGAGGAGCAGAGGGAGCGCATAGATGCTAGTCGAGTGTAAAGGAGGGTGACTGTTACAAGGCGGAGTCATGTAATGCGGCGCAGATAGAAGGAAGAGGGGCATAGATGAATCAGATGTGACAGTATTATTCCGTCTGGGTATCGAACCTAAATCTATTGTGTACAAGGCTATGGTATGAGATGATGCGGATGTGTTGACGGATACCGCATGGCATCAGGCAGCTAGCTCGCCAATGGGGATGGCGGCAACAAACTCCATCAGGCTACGAGGGGAAGACAAGGCGGAGTCTGGCGTCCAAGTCTGCGACTGCGATGCCTCTTCCTTGGCTGATTCAATTGGTTGTGCCGATCCACGCATGGAGTACGTCCGCACCGACAACTCGTGGCGGGACAAGCTCACCTTCAGCTTGATGCTTCGTCCACTTGGTGCGAGCGCTAGCAGCTCGCCATGATGCGGATACACCGCGGTCCACGACCCTGGTTGATCGCCATGTTGCTCTTTCTTCTGATTCTGGCAAATGGCCGTCAGAATGTCCAGCATGGTGAAGTGCGTTAAAAAGTTGGCGACCTCTTCCTGTAGGCCGATGTGACTCGGCGGCTGGATGTCAGGATACTCTGGCAGGTTCACCAAGAGGTCGAAGTGGGTGCCAAACGGTGGGGCGACGGTATTCGTGCGGATGCGGATCTTAAATGACGCATGGGCGGAGGCTAGTTTGCCAGAAAAGGTCGACTCCAAGGGCATCAGGAAGGTCTGAGCCAGAGCTTCGACGGCGGGAAGAGTAGGCTTCTTGGGGAGGCGGATTGAGGAGAAGGGATTGGCGCTGAATTCACACTGGAGTCCGGCAGGCTGAAGAACGCGGTGAATATCCCGGAGGAAGGATTCGACCCACCGGACATGCGAGGAATGTTGTAGGTATGCTAGGATCGGCCGCAGGAGGTGATATTCGGGAGTGTGTCGGCGCTTCGGAGAAAGGGGAGGGGGAGGCTGAGTGCGACGTCGCAGGTTCTGGCGGTGGGCATAGGCAAGCAGGATGTGAATGGAGTGCGAGATGGCATGCGCGAGGTTATCATGTTCGTGGGAGCTGACGGGGGGATCTTCTGACGGCGAGTCCGCATCGACATCTACTAGGTCCAGTAAGATCTCCTGGTCGTCCGACACAGGGACCTGGACGAGATTTGGACGGGTAGTGACACCTTGATTGCCCATAATTCGAGCCTCGCGGAAGAGCTCATGGAACAGTTCCTCCTCGTATAGAGTGTCGCGCGCTTGGAGGATGCGATTCTCGATAGAGTCCATGTTGTCGGACATGGAGAGCTGCACCTGCGAGCAGCCGGACACCACCCCATGGCTTTTCATCCGCACGCGGGTCATTCTGGCCTTTTGCGGTGCCAATCCCTTGTCAAGAACTAAATGACCGTCATCGGCGCGTCGCAGTGCCGCCAGACCACGGTCGCGGAAGCTCGGGGTTGCTAGCAACCGTCAGTGATAAGTCCTTCATACACCGTCATCCAACCGAACAGATACGCACCCTCCATAAACCCATATTGTACACCCAGCGCCTGTCGATCTCGAGGCAAACGACAAACCTTCCAGCCTTTCTCCTTCACCGCCAGCACTTCTTCCCAGTATCGCGTTTCTGACGCAACCTCGGCTTCTAAACGTGTTGCAGCATCAAGGAGTCGACTCGCGCCCGCATCGAAATTCTGCAGTCGCCAGCCACGCGACACCGTTTTGGTATCCTTCACCGCGGATTCGGGTTTCGGAGGTGGGTTGACTACCTCCGCATTGAGGGAGCCCAGGGGGGCGACTTGTTTGAGGTAGGCCGACATCGAGGTCTCTGCCTGGCGAGGGGCATTTTTCGAGAGAAGAAGCGAGACAAAATCGAGGGCAAACAGAGCTTCCATGTGCGCCTGTCTTTACGAGGAGGATCCAGTATCAGCGTCTGCACATGTCTCCGGGGGGTCGGCCTAGGGGGGCGACTTACTGGGCGAATTGAAAGATATCGGCACGGCGCTTGTAGAGTAAATCAACCCGTTCGGGGGAGTCCCCATCGGCGGTCGACTGGTCGTCGCTTTCTTCCTCATCCTCTGCGGGGTCCTTGTTCTTCTCAGCCTCGATTTTGGCACGCAAACTATGCTCATCGACATCGCGAAAGGCGCCCCATTGGGCATTGATCTGGCTGATTTCGGTGGGAAGGGTGTCTTTCAGTACCCGTTTCTCCCGGAGAGGACGGAGGGGGAGACTGAATGAGTCCGACATGGTGGTGACGCTCCTCGTGAAATGTTTCTTTGGCGATACGGTGACGGTGACGCTCCATGGGGACGCTCGACGTCATGTGATGCACGTTGACACCGGACAGATCAGGTGTCTACGCTAGTCCCGATGAGCTCTGATGGTGGGGTAAAGCTGAGTCACCATGCATGTGACTGCAGGAGCCCTGCCCTTTCCTTTCTGGGCTTAGTGCGGGGTCCCGTTCGTGCTGCCCGCGCTAGTCCCGAAACAACCGGGTCAGTGACATCAGCATTTTATTGCGCGCCAAAAAAAAGACTCAAAAACCAAAGCCAAAGCTCATCAGGATCATCAGAACCAATTTACAATTCGGATCTGATGTGCCTTCCTGCAGCCGCTACGGATCCATCGATCATTGTGCATGCAGGTTTCGCTTTCTTGCAGGTTCCCCCGTCTGGCTCTCTGCCAGCACCGTCCGTATAGAACTGCGTACCCGACTGGCGACCATCAGTGACGTATCTGCCCACTCCCGCTTTCTCTCACCGGAATTCAGTCTTCCTTCCCCACTGCTCGCTCAACATCATATCATCATCATCTCTCTCCCTCTCCTGCTCCCTTTTCCACCCTTGAACGCACACCAGCGACCGCTTTTCCTGGAGAATCTCCTTTCAGATTCCTGGAACCCCGCTTCCCCTCCCACACCAACGGATTGCTTGACTTCTGCCCTCGCCTTCGCCCACGATGGCCACGACGCAAGCTCCCGTCGTGCCTCCTAAGCGTCGCCGCATCGGAGTCCTCACGTCCGGTGGTGATGCTCCCGGTATGAACGGTGCCGTGCGGGCCGTCGTCCGCATGGCCATCCACTCCGACTGCGAGGCCTACGCCGTCTTCGAGGGCTACGAGGGTCTCGTCAATGGCGGCGACATGATCCGGCAATTGCACTGGGAAGACGTCCGAGGCTGGCTCTCACGCGGTGGTACGCTGATCGGTTCCGCACGCTGTATGACCTTCCGGGAGCGCCCCGGTCGTCTCAAGGCGGCCAAAAACATGGTCCTGCGCGGAATTGACGCCCTGGTCGTCTGCGGTGGTGATGGCAGTTTGACCGGTGCCGACGTCTTCCGCTCTGAGTGGGCTGGTTTGTTGGAGGAATTGGTGGCCTCGGGTGAATTGACCCAGGATCAGGTCAATCCCTACAAGGTGCTGAACATCGTGGGTCTCGTCGGATCCATTGATAACGACATGTCGGGCACCGACGCCACCATTGGTTGTTACTCGTCTCTCACGCGCATCTGTGATGCTGTCGACGACGTCTTTGATACCGCCTTCTCCCACCAGCGGGGCTTTGTGATTGAGGTCATGGGTCGGCACTGCGGTTGGCTTGCCTTGATGGCAGCGATCAGTACCGGTGCTGACTGGCTCTTTATCCCCGAGATGCCTCCGAAGGACGGCTGGGAGGATGCTATGTGCGAAGCGATCACCAAGGTAGGACACACTGGGCAGTCTTCGGGGCGCTACACCACTGACACCATGTTTTCTATAGAACCGCACCGAGCGTGGCAAGCGTCGAACCATCGTCATTATCGCCGAGGGCGCCCATGATCGCCACTTGAACAAAATCTCCAGCGACACGATCAAGGACATGCTCACTAAACGCCTTGACTTGGATACCCGGACGACCGTGTTGGGTCATACGCAGCGCGGTGGTGCAGCCTGCGCCTATGATCGATGGCTGTCCACCCTGCAGGGCGTGGAGGCCGTTCGTGCGGTCCTGGACATGAAGCCCAACACACCGTCTCCCGTGATCACCATTCGCGAAAACAAGATCATGCGCACGCCGCTGATAGACGCTGTCAAGGAGACGAAAACGGTCGCTGAACACATCAAGAACCGCGACTTCAAGACCGCTATGGCTCTCCGGGACTCTGAATTCAAGGAGTACTATGACGCATATATGAACACTTCCACCCCGGACCACCCGAAAATGCTGCTGCCCAAGGAAAAGGTACGTGCTTCAAGCCGGATGAAATTTCCCGATTTCTGGACTAATCCGCTTTCAGAGAATGCGCATTGCGATCATTCACGTCGGCGCCCCGGCCGGCGGTATGAACCAGGCCACTCGTGCCGCGGTCTCTTACTGTCTGACGCGTGGCCACACCCCTCTCGCCATCCACAACGGTTTCCCCGGTCTTTGCCGACACCACGATGACAAGCCTGTGAGCTCAGTGCGAGGGGTCGAGTGGCTGGAACAGGATGCCTGGGTGAACGAAGGTGGCTCGGACATCGGTACGAATCGCAGCCTCCCGTCCGATGATTTGGAAACCACGGCCAAGTGCTTCGAAAAGTTCAAGTTCGACGGTCTGTTTGTGGTGGGTGGGTTCGAGGCCTACACGGCCGTGAGCCAGCTGCGCCAGGCCCGTGAAAAGTTCTCGGCCTTCAAGATCCCCATGGTGGTGCTCCCAGCCACCATCTCCAACAATGTCCCCGGAACGGAATATTCCCTGGGCAGCGACACCTGCCTCAACACCCTGATTGACTTCTGTGATGCCATCCGGCAGTCTGCTTCTTCGACCCGTCGTCGTGTCTTCGTCATTGAAACGCAGGGCGGTAAGTCCGGCTATATTGCCACTACGGCGGGTCTCTCCGTGGGTGCCGTCGCGGTGTACATTCCGGAAGAAGGGGTTGACATCAAGATGTTGGCGCGTGACATTGACTTCCTGCGGGACAACTTCTCCCGCGACAAGGGCGCCAACCGCGCTGGCAAGATCATCCTGCGCAATGAGTGCGCGTCGAACACCTACACGACGCAGGTGATTGCGGATATGATCAAGGAGGAAGCCAAGGGCCGGTTCGAGTCCCGAGCGGCGGTCCCAGGTCACTTCCAGCAGGGTGGCAAGCCCTCGCCGATGGATCGGATTCGGGCGCTGCGCATGGCGATCCGCTGTGTGCAGCACCTGGAAAACTTCATAGGCCAGTCTCCGAACGCGATCGCGGCGGATGAGCAGTCCGCCTCCGTCATCGGGATCAAGGGCTCGCAGGTGCTGTTCTCTGCCATGGGCGGCGCCGATGGTCTGGAGGCGACAGAGACGGACTGGGCGCGCCGTCGGCCCAAGGACGAGTTCTGGCTGGAGCTGCAAGACACGGTGAATATCCTGTCGGGGCGGTCGAGCTGGAGCGATGGCCGGCGTACCTGGGCATTGCACGACCGGGCTTGATCGATGCTTCCATAATAGAAAGCCATTGGGCATACACGCATAGATGCCATGTGCGTCCCCGCTAGAGACCCTGACCTGTAGCACCGGCTGCGATGTACCTATGATGATAACCACCGTATTTATTGAATGAATGAGAATTAATGATCTTTCCCTCAATTGCGGATGTGTCCATTACAGTTCGGCGGTGCTGCCGTGTGCATGACGATGTCCCCAGAAATCCCATATGAATTAGACATACTCCCACGCTATCTGCTGTGCTATAGATGACCCAAATGCAACAAGTTCCATGAAACTCCCAACATGCCCGGTGTCCCGATCAGGCTCCCTCCAGGTCCTCCAGCTCATCCAACAGCTGGACGGTCTCAGCAGGACTCGCGATCCACGCCGTGGTCGAGGCCAAGCGAGCCTATTTCCCTCTGTCAGCACGACCCAGCGCCCCGTCGGGCATCCCGATCGACCGGAAAACATACCTTGAAATCATTGGCGCCGGCGGACAAGAACTGATCGCCGACATGCAGCGTCCGCGTGGGTTGGATGCCCCCAAAGTACTGCTGACAGGCGCGCACGCCCCAGGACTTGTCGCCGATGTCGACAAAGACATCGTTGCCCCCTGTGATTCCGAAGGGATGGTTAGTCTGCGGATGGCTGGGAGGGAGGTGGGAG
>RHLO01000192.1:0-18322 GCA_003719415.1 Aspergillus olivimuriae
CATGCTGGCACCGGGGGGTGGGTAGAACGGCTGTCGACCGGGCATGGCATTAGGGTAAGGACCGGGCACTTGTTGGAAGCCCTGAGGTGCGATCTGCGGGGGGAAGTTGATGGCGGGCCAGTTGTTGCGGTCGTGGAGCATGAAGTCCTTCCGGGCGAGCTGACCTTGACTCTGCAGGAATCGGCGTTGGTGCAGGGTGGCCTGGACTTGCGGAAGGATAGGGATGCGGTTGGCGGGAATGTGATCGTTCGGGGGCGCTCGCGAGTAGTGGACGATCCAGAGGGACGGATCGGGGGCGGGCATGTTGGGATTGGGGGTCTTGGGCAGGAGGCGATACCGTCGGCGACAATGGATCGCCATCGACTCGTTGGGGGGGTGGTATCCGCTGCGATGCAGGAACATTTCGACGGCCTAGAGAGGAGCGTATTAGTGGTGCTCTTGTCCGTGCCTGGGTCTGGGGTTCGTCGGGGGGCTGGGGCATACATAGCCACGCGCTTCAAAGGTGAAGGCCTGTTCAACATCGGCCCAGACGTAGCCATCACTGGCAAAGTTGGTGCCCATATGATTGAGTGGCTGCCAGGTCAACATGACGGTGCCATCCTGAGGGCCATCGAGGAAGGTCCAGTGCATCGGTTGCGCTTCGCGCACGATCTTCTGGGCAGACAGAAGGTATTCGACGACGGTATCGGTGGGAAGCATATGAATCAGGGGATAGCGATGACGGGAGACGAGGTGCATGTGCGGGAGCTAATTCGATCAGCATGCGGGCTCGCCATAGAGATAGAGAGGATGGAGGCTACCAATTGCCCGGGGACACGGGCTGCCGGGTCGTCCATGATGAAGGGAGGAAGCGGCGCAGTGGTGGATGGAGGACAATTGAATGCGAGAAGAGATTAACGAGGGGAATTGAGCGGATAGACGCCGAGAATCATGCGGGGGAGGCGATGCGACAGACGGACTGTCTGGGAGAAGTGGAGGGTGAAGCTGAAGCACACGTTGGATTGCTGGAAACGCGACGCGGAATTTGTATGCTACGGCAGGTGGGAGAGACCAGGAATGCATGACACCTGAGGCAGCAAGCCATCGGAAGATGAGTGCCTCAGGCAGCAGCATGTGTAAGACGGACACCTTAGGCCGACATTACCTCCGCGTGGATTCCTGAGGCATGAACGCTCTATACTGGTATACTCTGTGCTTTCATTCCTTTCTCCACGACGAATGCACCGGGGAGAATACAACAAAAGAGAAAACCGATTCCAAAGTAAGTAAGGGCTTGCATCATCCTTGAGAAACCGCCCAATGCATTGCCTCCTGACGACCTAGGTATGTCTCCTTGTATCAGGCGTTCCCAACCACCGGCCGAAACAAGCTTTGGCCCGCCACATCGGGAATGCTTGAGTTTCACCCTCGTTCGCTTCTGAATCCCATCCTCTCTCGTCCTGCCACCAGCGCTGCCTCCTCCTCACATCCATGCGAATTGCCCTCAACCACCTCCTGCCGTATCACCCCTCCACCACCGGCGTCGGCCAGTCGAATGACTCAGTTTCAGTCGCTCCCCTTCTGTGGAAATGCGCCCACTTAGGTTACCCCATGTCGATCCCTCAATAGATCGGTGATGGCTGGTCAGCGCAATTCTCCGATGCCACCGCCGGAATTTCACTTATAAACCAGACGGCCCGCGGGTACTCTTGCATCCGACGCTGCGTCTGCTCTGCTAGTTGTCTCCGCTGCGTTGATCGGGTTTTCGTACGCCCACCATGCGCTTCTACCATAAGGAATCCACCTCCAAGCGCCATAGCCAGCCCAAGCCTACTCCCCGGGTCTCCGACGATGACATTCACGAGTCGCCTGCGCTCGACGATCCCGAGAAGCAGTTGCCGGCTTCCGAGGAAGAGTCGCAAACCGCCTTACCCCAAATCCCTTCCACCCAGATCGTTATTGACCCGGTCATCGAGCGTCGCGTCTTGCGCAAATTGGACCTCCGCGTGCCCACTTTGCTCGGCTTTCTCTGTAGGTTTGATGAGATCTTGCGTCTATGAAATCCTCAATCTGATCGGCATTTTCCTTTAGATCTTTTGGCGATCGTCGATCGGTCCAACATAGGGTCAGTCACCGATGGCATACTTCTGCAAAGAATCCCCTCCACTGACCCAATCTCCACAGCAATGCGAAAATTGCTGGTATGCAGGAGGATCTCAACCTCTCCAGTAAACAGTATTCGTGGCTCCTCACGATCTTCTACATCCCCTATGCCGTGTTTGAATTCCTGGCGTTAATGTGGAAGATTGTGCCCTTCCACCGCTGGGCGGCCTTCACCGTTTTGGCCTGGTAAGCCTCTGTCACCAGCCACACCACGATCGTAACGAGCCCACGCCCCGACTAACCGACTCGCTCAGGAGCATTGTGGCTACCTGTCAGGCTGCGGCTCTCAATTGGTCCGCGATGATGGCGCTGCGATTTTTCCTTGGTCTGGCGGAGACCGCCTACGGCCCTGGGGCCATCTATGCGTTGACCTTCTTTTACCGTCGCCATGAGCTCGGTTTGCGCTGCGGGCTCTTCGTCTGTGCGGCGCCTCTCGCCAATACCTTTGCCGGTGCGCTGGCGTACGGCATCACCTCGGGTCATTCCAAACTGGCGAACTGGCGACTGCTGTTCCTCGTCGAGGGTTGTCCGTCTCTGATTGCGGCGCCCCTCGCGTGGTTTTTCCTGCCCGATCATCCTTCCACTGCGCGGTTCTTGAACGAGGAGGAGAAGGAAGTCGCACGAGCTCGAGCCCTTCGGCAGAGTGGCGAGCCTGTCATCATCCGAAAGATCGACTGGAGAGATCTGGGACGGACCCTGCTCGATATCAAGCCCTGGATCACCGCCGTAAGCCCCTTTCCTAGCCCAGGTCTCATGACCAGATTCACTGACGAAACCCAGTTGATGTACTTTAGCTGCAACGTCAGCTTCTCCTCGCTTTCGGCCTTCCTCCCGACCATTCTCAAGGAAATGGGCTTCACTGCGATCAATGCGCAGGGACTGTCGGCGCCCCCGTACTTTGCTGCGCTCCTCGTCACCCTGCTGACGACCTGGCTGGCGGACCGTTACCAGCAGCGCGGTCTGGTCATCATCCTGCTGTCACTGCTTGGGTGTGTCGGCTATGTCCTCCTGGCTGCATGCACCGCAGTCGGCGTGCGTTATTTGGGCGTGTTCTTTGCTGCTGCGGGAGTGTTCCCCTGTATCGCGAATATCCTTCCATGGGTTCTGAGTATGTCCGATCCGCACCCTTTCCTGGGTTCTTGTGACAACCTGACTGACATCCGTGGTAGATAATCAAGGCTCCGACACCCGGCGTGGCATGGGCATTGTTATTCTCAACGTGATCGGCCAGTGTGGACCGTTCCTGGGGTCCAATATCTTCCCGGATTCGGATGGTCCGCGCTTCATCCGCGGACAGACGGTGTGTGCAGCGTTCATGGCATTCAATGCCTTCCTGGCATTAGTGTTGCGGTGCATCCTCCAGTGGCAGAACCGACGCCTGGACAAGCAATATGGCGTCCGGGCACCCAAGGGGGCGGGCCGCCTTCAGTCGGACGAGATGGGGGAGGAGAACTACGGGGCCAACTTCCGCTATGTTCTGTAGCGTCCGGGAGCGCGAGTGTAGATGGGCGTCATGTATATGGGAGACGGGCGAGTGATGTGACCAAGAGATTATGACCAGATCGAACATATGAGAATTAACGAGTCCAAGCGTATACAAATGGATGTTTATAGATGGCCTGGAGGGATTGAAGCTTACTTCAGCCGGCTAACCCTTATCGGAAGTCTTCTGCGGAACCCAACACTGTTGATCTTCGCTTCGTTGATCCTCACGCTCTACAATTCAACTTCTCTCTCTCTCACCCTCCCTTTCTACTCCCCTGAAGGCTCTCCCCCCCACGACATCATGGCTGTCCCCATCAATCCCCATCTCTACGGCCTCGTCGACATGGGCAGGTAAGTCCCCCCTCGATGACGTCAATCCCAGGCAATCACTCACGCACGGATGTCAACAGTAATGGCATCCGCTTCTCCATCACGGATATTGCGCCGCCAACGGCCCGGGTGATGCCCACGATCTTCCAGGACCGCGAGGGGATCTCGCTCTACGAAGCGCAGTTCTCCCACCTGGAGGGCGCACAGGGTACCCGAGGCCCCATCCCCGCGGGCGTCATCGACCAAGTCGTCGCGCGTCTCGTGCGCTTCCAGGCCACCTGCGAGGACTTTGGCGTGCCCCAGGAGAACGTCTACGTGCTGGCCACCGAGGCGACCCGGACCGCACCCAACTCGGTCGAGTTCCGCGCGCGGATCAAAGACCACACGGGCTGGGAGGTCCGTCTGCTGTCCAAGGAGGAGGAAGGCCGTATCGGCGCGCTGGGCATCGCCAGTAGCTCCGCCGCCGTTGCCGGGCTGGCCATGGACCTGGGCGGCGGCAGCACGCAGTTCACCTGGGTGACGGAGCAGGACGGCGAGGTGCAGACGAGCGCCATGGGGTCATTCAGTTTCCCGTACGGGGCGGCGGCCTTGACTCGGCGACTGGAGCAGGCTCGCACCGAGGGCAAGCAGGCGGAACAAGCCCTGCGCGAGGAGATCACCAATCGCTTCCGCGAGGCGTATCCGCGTCTTGACATCCCTGGGGCCTTGTTGGAGACGCCCAGCGGGCCCGCACCGGGGCAAGGTCGCTTCGACCTCTACCTCTGCGGCGGCGGGTTCCGGGGTTGGGGCTACGTGCTCATGAAGCAGTCGCCCATCCGCCCCTATCCCATCCCCATCATCAATGGGTTTCGAGCGCGACGGGAGGACTTCCACGACACCGGTGCCGTGCTGGACGTCGTCAACGCGTCCGACGAGAAGATCTTTGGCGTGTCGAAACGGCGTGCGTCGCAGATTCCCGCTGTCGCGGTCCTCGTCAATGGCATCATGGACGCCCTCCCCGCCATCACGCACATCCAGTTCTGTCAGGGCGGCGTGCGCGAGGGCTTCCTGTTCGACCGCTTGCCCGCGACCGTCCGGGCCCAGGACCCTCTTCTCGCCGCGACCCAGCCCTACGCCCCTCCCTCCGCAGAGATTCTTCGCGACCTGCTCCTGGCGACGTTACCGACGACGCCAGCCCCGATCGCGGCGACGACCCCGCCCGCAGCGTTTTCGCCGGCGCTGATGACGGCGTTAGCGAACCTGCTCTTCGCCCATGCCCGGGTCCCGCGCGAAACGCGCTCGGCAGCGGCGCTGCACTGCACGACGACGGGGCTGCTGGCGTGTGTCAACAGCCTGTCGCACCAGCAGCGGGCGATCCTGGCGCTGGTGCTGTGCGAGCGCTGGGCCGGCGATCTGGCGCCGGCAGACCAGAGCTTCCGCCAGCAATTGGTCCAGTGCGTGTCAGCGGCGGAAGCGTGGTGGTGTCAGTACGTGGGCCGGGTGGCTGCGCTGGTGGGCGACGTGTATCCGGCCGGTCGCGTCGACGCTACCCACTGGCGCATCCGAATTGCGACGGCGTGGGAGGGGCTCGCCAAGAAGACGGAGCGGTGCGATTTGCTGCGAGTGCGTCTGCTGCAACGCACGAGTGACGAGACGCTGCGGGACATGCTGGCGGAGAGGGCGCACCGGATCGAGAAGGCCGGCAAGAAGAAGAATTGGGTGCGGGCGTATGGCGTGCGGGTGGGGGTATCGCTCTGCTAGAGTTTCGCCATCCCCGCCGTCTGCCCTCCGACTGGGCAGGATGCATGCGGACGAGGCCATTGCGATCCATCCTGGAGGGGATCCTGGCTCGTACCTAAAGGGACGCCGGTGATGGTGGTGGTGCACTCTGCTCCGGGCCCACCACCGGGCACATTCGGATGATGCAATGGCGGGGTATATAAACTCTGCTCTGGTCGGGGCAGGCTGGAGATAATTCTCTTCTCCTCTTTCTCTCTCATCATCGCTGCATCCGCTGCTCTCGGTACTCTCAGAACAAGTCCTCCTCCCTCGTCGTCTGCTTCTTGGTGACAGTCACTAACACTCTCCAGACAATGTAATACCCTCACCTGCGGGCCCTCCTCGGGGGTTCCGAATTCTACTTTTGAATATGTGGAAATCATGGACCATTCAGGCTGGATCATCAATGGATCAAGGTATCTCAGGTAACGTCTGAGCGTGGGCCGGTGTTCGTCCATCGTCCCGATTCCCCCCTCCGCAGGCCTGTCGCTCGCGTGGGTGGAATCGGACGATGGTCGTTCTGAGATTATACGGCGAAACTTGATCTGGATAATACCAGCGAAAGGATCATGCTTTCCCTTCTGCCATCATGGTGGAACGGCTAACCGAAAGATAGTACCCCATCCATTCGATTCCCATCGATTCATTCGATTCCCATCGTGAACCATGTCTCCCCCCGCTGCCATGTTCGAGCCCGTGGTCACCACCACCCTCAAGGGCAAGACCGCCGTGCCCGAGACCACCACCGTCCAGGTGCAGGGTGGCTCGCAGACCCGGCTGCTTGATCACTTCGGCCCCAACTGGGACTCGTTCAAGTTCGCGCCCATCCGCGAGAGCCAGGTCTCTCGGGCCATGACCCGTCGCTACTTTGACGACTTGGACAAGTACGCCGAGAGCGATGTGGTCATCGTCGGAGCCGGTTCGTGTGGACTGAGCACCGCCTACGTCCTGGCGAGCGCGCGACCTGACCTGAAGATTGCCATTGTCGAGGCATCGGTGTCGCCTGGTGCGTCTCTTCTTTCCCCCTGCTTCCTCTACCTCTCCACCATACACCTCTCTTCATATGGAAAGGGGGGAAAAAAGACGATGAAAGAGTCGAAAACTAACAGCCAACAGGAGGCGGCGCCTGGCTCGGCGGCCAACTCTTCTCGGCCATGGTAATGCGTCGTCCCGCTGAGCTCTTCCTCAACGAACTGGGCGTCCCATACGAAGAGGACGCCAGCAACCCCAACTACGTGGTCGTCAAGCACGCCTCACTCTTCACCTCGACCTTGATGTCCAAGGTGCTCTCCTTCCCCAACGTGAAGCTCTTCAACGCCACCGCCGTCGAAGACCTCATCACCCGGCCGTCGCGCACCGACAACGCCCAGGACACCCAGATCGCGGGTGTGGTGGTCAACTGGACGCTGGTGACGCTCCACCACGACGACCACTCCTGCATGGACCCCAACACCATCAACGCCCCCGTCATCATCTCCACGACGGGCCATGACGGACCGTTCGGCGCCTTCTGTGCCAAGCGCTTGGTCAGCATGAACACCGTGGAGAAGCTGGGTGGCATGCGTGGTCTGGATATGAACACCGCGGAAGATGCGATCGTCAAGAACACTCGCGAGGTCGCCAAGGGGTTGATCATTGGTGGGATGGAGTTGTCGGAGATTGATGGCTTCAACCGCATGGGGCCGACCTTTGGCGCGATGGTCTTGAGTGGTGTGAAGGCGGCGCAGGAGGCGTTGAGTATCTTTGACGAGCGTCAGCGGGAGTGTGCTGAGTAGATGGGTTCTACTTTGATGTGCTTGAGTGAGTGAGTGTACTCTATCTGTCTGCCTTGCAGATGGGTATGAGGCTCGTGCAATGCTCGGCTCTGTCTCTCTTTCATGGCCGGCCGACAAATGACTAGTTTGATTTATGCTCCAAATTGATGAACTTGAATCTATCGATTGAAATAACTATGCGTCACTCGTAACCGTCCATTATAATTAGAGATAGTGTATATATGTACGTCAATTAAATACTAATATCCACACGAAGCAAAGTCGCGAATCAGACAAAAACAGCTCACTTGGCCAGTTCCTTAGCATTCTGCACCTCCCACTCAAACTCCTTCAAAGCGCGCAACTCGCTCGACATGAACAGGCCCCCGATCAGCCCGTCGAGGATCCCCGCCCCAAAACTCAGCGTGCTTACCAGCACCAGGATAAACGCCACATACGGGAGATGGTCGCCCGTCCACCATACCCCCACGAAACACCCAATCGAGACGAACACAGACAGCAGGAAATGCGCCACGCGCCATCGTCGCTGCGTCCGTTCCCGCCGGACGTAGCTGTGGATCATGTCGAGGATGAGGTCGTAGGTTTCAGGTGGGAGGCTCATAGCTGTATGACTCGCGGGCGTGGTGCTCTCAGTGCGGCTCGATGTAGCCGGGTGACGCGTAATGACAGCTTCCACGGCAAAGTGGTCACTGAGCGAGCAACGCAGGGTGGGATGACGCTCCGTCATGGCGATGCGGACGGAGTCGACCTCCCAGCGCCGCGGCGGGAACGCAGGCGGATAGCCCCCGTCCCCGACGAAGATGTAATCCAGACGTTTCCCCCGGGGACAGGGCGTCTCCGGATCGACGGTGATGTCCTGACCCTTGTCGAGGCGCTTTTGGTCGGATTTCTCCCAGCGCCAGGTGTTGAAGCGGCCGTCGCAGGTGGCGCCGTTGACGCGAAGATTGAATTCGGCAGTCGGGATGGGTCGGTTCCGCTTCTTCTCGACGGGATCGATGGCCGCACCGACCGATGAGTCGGGATGGATCACCTGCCAGACGTCGCGGACAGGACTATGCGCCTGGATGAGCTGGTGGGCGAACGACGACGGCAGCATGTTGAAGTCCCCCAGTCCGATGACCAGATGGCCACGCTCGGCGGCGCCACGCATCAGCTTGGCGATCTCCCACGCCTGCGCGGTGCGATGACAGAGGTACGAGTCGTGCGGTTCCTTCTCGTAGGGGGCGTGCAGGTGCGTGCAGAAGACTTCGGCGACGTCGTGGACGCCGCGGCCGAACCGCACCCGCGCGCAGGCCACACCTTTCCCGACGAACCAGTCCCCGCGGAAGAAGGCCGTCGGGCGTCCGTTCAACGGGTAGCCGTACATGCTGCTTTCCTCGATGGGCCAGCGCGAGAGAATGGCCAGTCCGGCGCCCCAGATGCCGCCAAAGTAGAACTTGCCGTAGGGGAGGAAGTGGCGCGTCTGCCGTCGGATGCTGTTGTAGTCCTGCTGCGTCCAGCATTCCTGCAGGCCGACAATGTCCGGCGGAGACTCCGCCAGAGCCAGCTGGCGGCCGATCTCGGAGAGGCGTTGGTACCGGTGTTTGGCGAGGTACTTGAGGCCCCAGCAGTTGAGGGTGAAGATGCGGATGCGCGAGACGTCCGGAGCGTCTTCGTGGTGGTCAGGGGCGCGGGCGGGGGCATCCGCAGCGGATGGAGAGTGGGCGGACATGGCAGAAGAGCTGAGGAGGAGTGATGCGAGGGGGAGATGAAGCTGGGGGACATGAATTGGAGACGGGCGACAAGCCGATGCAGCGAGGAAACAGAAGGAGACAAGTTGAGGCTGTACAGAAAAGGCCCCGCTCACCGCCTCCGGAGGCTCGATTCTGCCGCCTTATCGAAAAGCTTCAACTTTCCACTTTCTCCCCGATTCTCTCCTTTATGCGCATTTTTGCCCTCGATTCTTACGTTCCCCCTCTCTCATGGATCGCTCCACGCGCGCAAAACGTCGTCGCATCGACCCTTCTCCGCCCCCCGTCCGCCGCGACACCTCTCTCCACTCCCCCGTGGAGTCCTCGTCCGACGAGCTCGCCGCGGGCTCCGACCACGATGAGGCCGAACGCCGTCGCGCCAGCTGGAACCTGCAGAAAGCCTACCCGCCTAAGCGACCGTATCCGCGGTCGCGCAGTTTTAGCGGCTCTGAGAGTCCCGACGAGCTGACCATGGACGTTGAGGACGTCTACTGGCGCACCACCCGCCATCGCGCGTCGCCGTCCGAGCCCGCGTCCGAGCGGGACGACGACCACAACAACAACGAGGAAGAAGAGGCCGACGACGACGAGGCAGAGCCCGGCGGCGATCTCCCGGACGAGGACGATGCGATTAGCGGTGACATCGACGACACCGAAACGGGCGTCGACGCCGCCGAAACACCCTATATTGACCGGTCACCCACGCCGGTGCCGCCGCCGCCACCGCCCAAACCCGAGAAACTAAATTACCGACCGAAGTTCCTGCTGCGCGGGCATCTTCGCGGGGTGTCGGCTGTGCAGTTCTCGCCGGATGGGTCAATGATTGCTAGTGGAGGTGGGTTCCTTCTGTCCTTGTTGGAGGGCTGCCTAGGGGTGAGGCATTGGCCTGGGTACTGATGTTATTTGTGTCGCATTGTTTAGGAGCCGACGGCGCTGTCAAAGTCTGGGATACGACGAGCGGCAAGCTCATCCACACGTTTGAGGGTCATCTGGCTGGAATTTCCACTATCTCGTGGGGTCCGGACGGTGCGACATTAGCCTCTGGATCGGACGACAAGACCATTCGTCTGTGGAATGTCCTGACGGTATCTTCCCTTGTCTATATTCTGTCTAAATTCATGTCTAACGCATGCTGCAACCACAGGGCAAAGCACACCCGATCCCGCTCGCCGGCCACCACAACTACGTCTACCAAATCGCCTTCTCGCCCAAGGGCAACATGCTCGTCAGCGGCTCCTACGACGAGGCCGTCTTCCTCTGGGACGTGCGATCCGCCAGCGTGATGCGATCGCTGCCCGCGCACTCCGACCCGGTCGGAGGTATCGACGTCGTCTGGGACGGCACATTGATCGCATCCTGCGCGACGGACGGCCTCATCCGGATCTGGGACACGGCGACGGGCCAGTGTCTGCGCACGCTGGTGCACGAGGACAACCCGCCCGTGACGGCGGTGAAATTCTCGCCCAACGGCAAGTTCGTGTTGGCGTGGACGCTGGACGACTGCGTACGACTGTGGAACTACGTCGAGGGCCGCTGCATCAAGACCTACCAGGGCCATGTCAACCGGAAATACTCCCTCTCCGGGGGGTTCGGCGTGTACAGTGCGCCGGGGGGGCCGGCCGAGGCGTTCGTCGTCAGCGGCAGCGAGGACGGCGCCGTGCTGTGCTGGGACGTCGTGAGTAAGAAGATCCTCCAGCGCATGGAGGGCCATACGGGGGTGGTCTTGGGGGTGGATACGTGCACGCTGGCGGGCACCCGATACATGGTCAGTTGTGGGCTGGATGGGACGGTCCGGGTCTACGAGGAGGTGGACGAGACCGAGGACCGCGAGGACACCCCCGTGCCGGCAATGTCGGTGGCAGAGGACCTGCCCATGGGAGAGACTCCGCTGCCTGGAACGACGCCAGTCTCGGGGGCGACGCCAACGCCTATCCCAGGGGAAACCCCCCTGTCCAACGGCGTAGAGACGCAGGAGACAGAGACGGTGCAGGACACGGAAATGGGGGAGGCCGAGGCTCTCGAAACCGAGTGACTCCTTATCTCTTCGTTCCCTTTCCCGTTGGACTTGCTTACTTTCTTTCTTTGTTTCATCATGGTTAGACGGGTGGATGACTGGCGTTTGGGTTGGCGCATACATACATACTGGACTTTCTCTCTGTGTAGTCTCCTTTGCCCGCCACCCCATAAGACACAATAATGAATGAACGGGTAATAGATATGGTCTATTGATCAGATGAATAGGACTATCTATTCATTTCCCACTTGGAAGTCCTCCAGTGGTCGCGCATCGCCGACTGGGCAAGTATCTACGTGGAGACATATAGTCATAGGAACAATCCCGAGTATCATAAAAGTAGGAGTGAAAATTATTGGTACATAGAGTGATAAACAATACCTGTAGAATCACTATTCCACTATACTACTTGAGAACTAGATCTTTCTTACTTATTCTCCCTCTCATGTGCAGGTACATATCTTCCTAGACTTCGTGGTGTCCCTGACCTGAGAATTAATGGGCGAAGCAGACGTACAGTTTATTTTATGACTACACATATGTTTTCAAAGTATACCGACTATACACACCCATCCAGATCAATTCAAGGGCGCTCAATCTTCTCATGTCAGTGTATGATGAGGAGGCTTGGACCGAGGGCTCGAATCCCACCCTTCCACCATACCAGTGATATCCGAATGCACTGTCTTGCAACATTGTAGCTACTTCGAACGAGCATTCGACCGACTCATCTGTCTCTTCCGGCTCGTGTCGCCTATCGACGAGGTAATCCGCTAGCTTCCCAGAATCATCACGATGACGCCAAAATGCCTCTCCCCGCATGTCATACTGATGAACGCCCGGAAAAAAGCTAATCTGTCCGCTCGCTTAAGACCTAGATAAGACCTGTTTTTCATTAGCTTCCCGGCTTCGCGCACGGTAATGCTAAGTGATATGGGCTCAGAATAACTGGCTAAATTGTCTCATCCTCGCGATATGCTCAGAAGTACCATTTTCATCCTGGCCCTCACCTGACGTGCTTCTCCGAGGCATGTTTGTTTGATGAAAGGTATACGCTGCAGCGTTTCCTGAGGATGTTCGAGGGGACTTCTGGGGGCTTTTTTGATCGGTGATGAAAATAATAGCGCTTCCAAGTTAGCGGACAAGGGACCAGATGTGTTTGATGCATCGGTTCGCGTCGGGAGAAGCCTGTCTGAGATCAAAATAGGAGCTGGAGGATGACCCCAAGAATTTGGACAGGTCTAAGAGGAAAAGGAATCTGGGAGCGTGTGGGATCTCTATATATGCATGTTGACTTGTATCTACGGAAGGTGCTGGACGGCTAGGATTACAGAGGAAGGAAGCCATCCGCGTTGCCATCATACAAGTCTGGGGGTAAAAGTAGGAGAGAATCCCAGATGAAAATGTATTAGGCGACTCCTGGGGGTAATTCGCAACTTGGTAGAGAGCAAGACCGCCAGACATACGGGTCACGAAATAGTAACATACATTCAAGACCTTTTAGTCCCATCCAGACCTTGAGGTATATATGTTTGTATGAATAGAAACACAGACTTGATATTATCATCGACTATATTAACAGGACAGAGAGAAGTCACAGAGATGTAGGTAGAAGCGTTCGTCTAATGAACGGACGATCAATAAAGACAGTCCAACAACTTCTCTAAAAGGAACGGGGAAGAAAAGAAAAATCAGAGTCTATCTACTCCGTCATGCAATCTCACCAGCGCAATACCTAGGCAAGAGGGCACTTACAATACAGTGACATTCAACTCTCCTTCAATCTGAACCTTGAGAGCAATCTCCCTCGTCGAATCAAACCCAAGATCGATCCATAGTAACTCCTCCTTCGTCTTCTGTCGTCTGTAGGCCACATGGGATCCAAGATCCTGGATCAATCGGTTCGAGATCAGCTGTGGTGCGGAGGGAACTCAAGGGAGACGGGGGAGCTCAAAAGTCCCTATTACTATCCTTCCTAACCAGGCTGCTGGCCACATCTCTACTGGAGGTAGAGAAAAGGATATGCATATTGTTCAAGATATAAAGGGAAGGCTTTGAGGTCGGAGCATGTGTGAGGATGATTAGGATAGGTAGTTTCTATCAATCTCCGATCTACAGTAGCGGGTGGGGTTATTAGTATCAGATTTAGATCTTGATTTTTGGCTTGTGGGCATTTCTCTTTGGGTAGCGGATTTCTGCTTTGGTGTCTTTCTTTTAATCATGGTTCTCTGGATTTCGAGGTTCTATGAGTTAGGCTCTATCTATCAGGAGTTTTGCTACCATCCGTAATCTCCCATTCGAGAAACTTAATTCGAGGGCAGACAGTATTCCACGCTCGAGTCTCTGTAACATCTCAGAACCCATTTCATTCATCGTCATCCTTGCCATTGCTCTCCCAGTTGCCCCAGCGGACAGCCTCTCCGACTCCGAGAAATTCTAAATGTAGCGGAACCGATAAGCCCGCTCCCAGTCTCGCAACTGCGACTCCTTTTTTAACACCGCAACGCCGGGGTTGTTCTGTAACCAGCCGAGATGTTCCCGGCTTTGAATATCATAAAAGTCGAGGCGAACAAAGTCATGCGAACCAATTCGGTCGGCTCGCTCGTCAGCTTCACGGTCCTCGATATACTGGCCTTGATTGTCGGGGTCCGGTTTCAGCTTTCGGAACGTCACCAAGATGTTCGCGTCTTCGTTCAGGCCGGCATACAGAACATTTTCATTCTGATAGTGCTCGGCATGTGTCGTCCGGCGCACGCTGTAGTATTCACGATGATTCCCGTTCTTGAAGGAGAAACGGAGGGGATACTGCGTCCCGTACTTGAACTGTCGACCAGTCAGTGGCTATCAACCGTCCCTGCACAACTCGACAGAATCAATCTCACCCTCGCCGTGTTTCCCCCGGTTCCTTCCCATACCAACTGATGTCGGAGGGCATACACCTCCAGGGTGGCATCCATATGACCGTCCAGGGCTTGGGATTTGGTCAGCACATGGCGTTTGGCACGCCGCGAGAAGTTGCCTCCTCCGGCTTCTGGCCGTTCGAGAATCTCCTCTGCAGAGCCTGTGAGTCTGTATTTTCACGAGGAGAACCATCTTGCAAGGTCCTGGGGTTCTTGTTTGACACTCACCGTTGGCGATCATCCCGAGGTACGCCTTCTCTGCCGGGCCCGAACCGAATTGGTCCAGCATAAACTGAGCTCGACTGAAGTAGATGGATTCAAACCGACCGGGAATATCCTTCCAGCCGTCCATCTTACCGATGAGCTGGACAATATCCACGATGCCAATTTGCTGCTGCCCGTCAGGGACCGCGCTTGGACATGCATGCAGACGAACCAAGAGGCACTCACATTCATCACTCGCCAGTTGTAGTAGGAGTGGACGGTGGGACACCACGCCGGGGGGCTGTGTTGCTGGTCACCCTCTATTGTCCTCGACGAAGAGCCAAAAAGTCAAAGAACGAGGAACTCACTTGTTACACAGCAAGGTGTCGCCGCCGTCTGAATGCCAAGTGATCGAGTGGCTCGAGCTACTCTGAGACCGTTCGACTTTCGAGCCACTCGTCTTCTCATGACTCGCGCTCACCGACGCCTGGAACCCGAACCCCGAAACCGAGGCACTCGCAGCGGCCTTGAGGGCCGACGCCTTTTCCTCAGTCGTGGAGCCGGCCAGGCTGGACGTTGACTCGACGGAGTATAGCCGACCCCCTAGTTGGACATGGGGAACAAAGACGTGCCCTAGGACTCGTGAGTAACCTGCTTAGCCTGTGATCAAAAGAAAACCGACCGAATTTGTGGAAGAAAGTGTCGGCATCTTCCTTCTTCGCGTCGGGGTGGCGCAGCTTCTCCAAGTGCTCGATGCATTCCTTGGTCAATTCCAGATCCTCGATGTCCAGGAAAACCTCGACGCGGGGAAACTAGCGACAACGGTCAGTCTTGGCGTGACGCAGAGCGCTTGGGTGCCGGATCCTGTACCAGGTAAGCCACATGCATCCGGCTCTCATCCTTGGAAGATGACTGCGCGTAAGAGCTGGACTCGGACGTGGTGGCCCCGGCTTTCACGCCCACGCTCACTCCAAACGCTCCTCCACCTCTGTTCAACAATCATGTCGGTCATTACATCCTGCGCTCGTGCAGGGGGACAACGGGCCCAGTACTTACGCCGCTGCTTCGACGGTGGTTTGGCTAAACGCGTTGGCTGCCATCGAGTCCGCGATGGATGTCTTAGTCTCGAAGACCTCGACCCTCGAGCTGTCACAAATTTGGAATCGTGGGATTCGGAATTTGAGCTGAAGCCAGTCAGTCCTATCGCAGTTTCGACGTTCTGGGAACGAAAAGAGACGGCGTGAGATTCGTGGCAATTACCTCGGGCTGCGTCAGCTGCGCAGGGGCGGTTTTGGCAACCTTGAAAGTGATGTTGTACTCGGGAATCGCTCTTTCTTTCAAGGCAAAGGCTTGGGATTACAAAGACAAAGAGTGAGTCTCATAGAATCGGGTCCGCTTGAAGCTGAGAGATGGACATACCGGTGTACCTGGCCCGACGGATGCTGGTAGGCAATTGCAGCTTGTCATTAGTGCCTCCACCTTCGAAGAACTTTCCGTTGAGTAGGTCATTGTTCCGGATCACAATGCCCCACTGCTGCTCATTCATATCGGCCGCGTATCTAGGATGGTGAGTCGGATGAGGCCTCTGGGATGAACGGGAGAGATCGTCTCACGTGTCTGCCTTACCGGCCGAAGCCTTCCAGTCATCTTTTTTAAGAGACGAAGTGAGCTTATTCAACGTCGGATTGAGGAAGGACATGCGGTCCGACTACGCCGGCGTCAGTATAATCCCTTCGTTCTGGCAGTGAGCCGGACGAGGATCGTACCAAGCTGAGGTCCAGACGTTCTTTCAAGAACGCACTGGTGTCGGCGTCCATGCCCGCCGCAGCATCCCCGGCAGCGAGAAAGAAAAGATTGCAGGCCTTCTAAGACGTTGTGAGCATCAATCGGTCTCCATGTGCACGTCGCCGAAGCTTACGCCGTCCGTTTCCTGATTCATCTGAACGTAGACATCAAAAGTGGTGTCCTCGGCGACTTCGGCGCCATCCTTGTCGCAAAATTTGTTCTTCACGCTGCGCAGAGGAATCAGCCAGGGGAGATCTATCGGCGTGGCTCATCGGCACCATACTATTCTTTCGGCAGCCGATGTTGCTGAATCAGATACCACCGGATATGCTCAAGAGCATTCTTGTTGAACTCCGGCGGCAGAAGAGCCCTTGAAATTGGCGATACCTTGCCGCTCTGAACGTGATACTTTTGTATCGCCAGAATGACTGTGAGCGACAGTGTGGTTAGTCTGGGTTTCGAGAAACCAGGTCTGGCGGCCCTACCGCTCGTTTCGCCCATCCTGAGTACTTCGTCTGGGGAAGCTCTAGCGTCCGAGTTGGAGAGCGAAAGGGTTTGATCAGACGGTGTCTGCGAAACAATCGGGAGGGAAAGCCTGGTCAACGCACCGAAAAGATTCCCATGCTTCTTTGCAATGGAGAGCCATCCCCGACCATATATACCTTGGACACGGTACCCTTCTATAACCCCCACACTATAAACCCCGCAGATCGATCATCTCGTGCTCGGCAGATTGGGAAGTAATCTTCACGATCTCCCTCTTTTTCAGCCAGCCACTGGTGTGAAGGATCCTCCAAGAACATGATAGATCTATCGTTGAGGGTGCGAGATCCACCAGAAACATACCTATTGTGACGATGGCTCGTTCATCCCAATTGAGGGGCAACCAATCGAAGGAGTGGTCATGATGTGTAGGGCAATCCTTCTGTAGATCGCCGGAATAGCGTTGATTCACCGCTATTCCAGCGTGGGGTTGAATTGGGATATCATCTTTCTTGTCCACGTCGGTGTCCACGTCGGTGTCCACGTCGGTGCTCGGCGGGTGTGATTGAGGGATGGATTGAGTTGAATATCCCGGTCACGTCCTACGAGAAGATGTCGCATGAATAGGCCAGCAAAGAGAAACCAGGATGGCTCGGTGGACTCAGGGAAGCTACCAACACCTAGTCAGATTGAGGATCGGTAGATTCGGACGAGTAAGCATGTAGTTGGGATACAGGGGTTGAGATATATTTGACTACAAGGTATGTCATACTCCCAATTCATAATAAAATCGGGTTGAGCTATGATATTGTCTTGAATCTTGTCTGATGGATTTATAGATAGGTAGTAGTATGTCTCAAGTGACCTACTATCCCCTGGGCTGGTGAAACTCCAAATACAGTCATATTTAGAGTGTTTGTCGTGTTCTGTGGCAGGGCCGATGGTGGGCGGTTGTATTGACCGCTGAGCGCTCATATATTCAACTGGTAACAAAACACGATCATCCAAGCCGACGCGACCAAATTCTGCCGGCAGACTCAATCGCGGTGGTGAGTGACTGAGCAATCACACCTATTCATGCCAAGGCCCTAAATATGACCGTATGCACGATTGCACCGGCCCAGGAGAGAGTCACATACCTACTCCGTACATACAAGCCCAAAGTACCATAGTATTCTGGAAGCCCTAACTGGTTCACGACAATGGATGAAAGCAACCCTAGCTAGCCCCCCTGAATCCACCCACAACAACACCGAACAAGAAAGACGTAAATAAAAATTATGCAATCGAAAACCACCCCGACCCAATACGAAGGAGTGTCTGTCTCCGACCGGGACAACAATCCATGGAACGGGCAGCGTATGCCTCAACATCGGCCAATATGACTGCTCCCCCGCCGGCGGCATCCACGGTTCGCGCCCGACAGCATGACTACTCCTCATCATTGGGTCTATGGATGTGATTTCTGGGCAGGAGGGGTTTCATGTTCTCTTTCATCCTGGATTGGGAGCTAGCTAGATGCGATCCACTGCTTTCCCCGCCAACACAGACCGTACGGTCGAAATCCATGGAATATGCAAGCACTCGGCGGAGTAGTACTCCGTATATGGGGAATGTATTGATTTTTTTTTTCTCTCTCTGTGTCTCGTCTTGATCTAGCGCTACCTCCTGATCCACCACATCCACATGATGTGTAGAAAAAAAAAAAAAAAAAAA
>RHLO01001932.1:0-11576 GCA_003719415.1 Aspergillus olivimuriae
GGGAGACGTACCACGGTAGCGGGACAACATGACAGTACCCGATCGGGACGGGATCTCAGAGGGACGAAATTCCGGGCAGACTCCCTGTCGCACTCTTCCTTTCCTCCTTCCGCGGGGAAGGCACGGGAGGCTGGGGTGCAGTGTCGGCCGCGGACTGAGGGAGTGGTCGCCAGCGCAGATGGGCGAGCAGCGACGATGTGGGGCGAGGAGGGGAAGAGGGAGGAACATCCAAGCGCAGCGTGGCATCGCTTCGCGGCAAGGCGTCTGTCAGCTCGCATCTGATTGGGCCCGCTGTGCCGTAGTGGGCCGCCCACTCCCGCCTGCAGAAACGGCGCCTGCATTCTTTGGTTTCCTTGCTTTAGACGAGGTTGGTGCGATCGAACTGTCGACGGGCTGTCAAACGCTAGCGCTCGATCTTCGACCGTCTCGCGACACACAGGGGCGAGCCGACGGTACCTGGATGCCTTCGCGTGTGCTCGGTCGTAGGGGACGGCCGATGGGCAGCAAATGCCTCATGTGGCCGCACGGCCCAGTGGAGGCGTCCCCTTCGACCAATTCGCGGGCGTGGATTCATACTTGCGGGCGCCATGATTGGTGCGTCTGCTACTATACCTGATCCCCCAGCCTTCGGTAGACCCTGTCACTCCCATCGTAGATACATCGTACATACTACCTAGTACCCGAGTAGAGGAGCCGCGAGAGACGCTGTCCTCATCCCTCCCCGATGCCGATCACACGGTCCCCGTCGTGGGCGGTTCCCCTCTCTCGACTGGCCCGGAACCCATCACGCCAGAGGTGGCAAATAAGGACAGAATACCGCGGGGAGGAGACGCATGACATCATGTCGTCCGCACCAGAGGTACCTAAAGTACCTAAATCAGTACGTACTACCGGGCTCCATTGTCAGGTACCGACTACAGTCGAGGAAGGCAATCGGGCCATGACTGGTCTCCGATCGGACGTGCCAGACACCGATGACGTCGAGGGCGGGGGAGCTGCTGGGCCGATCGCTCACCGCGCCAACGCCACTGACACGTACAGACAGAGCACAGACAAAGAACAGCCGATGGCATGCCGTGGGGAATCAAGCCTATGCACATGAAGAACCAGACAGACAGGAAAGAGAAAAAGAAAAGAAAAAGAAAAAGAAAAAAAAGAAAAAAAAAGAAAAGGCATAATGATGTGGTGGGAGGAAGGAGTCGTGGGGCGAGGGGGAGGAGGACAGGAGTAAGAGAGGCTGGAAAGACCTCATTTAGATCGATCAGACCACAAGAGCAAAAAAAAAAAAAAAAAAAGGTAAGGAAAAGTGGAAGAAACAATGCCACCCCCCCGAACCACGGAACGAGGTTAGTAGATGGCCCGGCCGTCGTCCCATCGACGAGCCCGCTCGGGACTACGCCTCTCCCCGTCGTCCCCCAACGGCGGCGGGCTCTCTGGCAGACGTGGCGAGCGATGGCCCTCCAAGTCACTGCGTACACTGCCGATCCCCCCAATCCATTCCCACACGCGCGCAACCTCCCCGCCACGGCCCTCGCGCACCGCCGCCCGGATGTTGGCATTGCCCTCCACGATCTCGCGCACCCGTTTCCACAAACCCTCCCGCCGACTGCCGCGCAATTCCGTCCGCAGCACGTCGTCGCGCAGTTGGCCGATGGGGATGTATGCTTCGTGAGCCTCGCCCCGGGCATGTAAGGCCGCCTGGGTCGCCAGCCGGTCCAGCGTGGTCGCCACCAGTTCTGGAACGCGCGCCAAATCCGAGCGCCGCGCCCGGACGCGCGCGCGAGCGTACAGTAGGGCACCCATGCAGAGGATCAAAAGTGAAAGAGGGAGTCGATACGCGAGGAGAGAGAGTCGGACGTAGCGGCGGAAGGCACATGCGAGGGGAAGGCGGCTGATGGAGGTGGAGCTGAGGACGAGGACAGATGAAGGTCTGTGATGGGAGTGTCGCCGCTGTTAGTTCCGGGATACACGTCAGAACCAGAATCCTTGGGAAACAGGCAGGAGGACTAGAGCCCCAACGGATCAAGCATCCGGCAGAGGCGAGGACAAAGATAGCCACGAAAAAAAACGAAAGAACACCGGCACAACTTACGGCTTGGTCTGGCTCACAACCTCCTCGCGTCCAATGATCTCTCCCAGCGCGCCTTTCCACAGATCGTCGAATTCCGCATCACTCATTCCCTTTCGGCGCTTCTTCCCAACCTCTTGTCGCAGGGAGGATTCGCTCAATTCGGGCCCGATTTCCGCGCGGCCATCACTGGTCAGTTCACCGCATTCCCATTTGGCGCGGCGATCGCGGAGTTCTTCAATGGCCTTGTCGGCCACAGCCTTGACGCGGCGGGCCTTCTCACTGTCCGGTTCGCAGGTAGGGGGCAGCGGGACCAGACCGCCGAGAGACAGGGGATGCGGCTTGAGAAGAAAATCATGCTCACACCGCGCTTCAAAGTTTGGGTAGCAGAAGGCATGGGCCGGACAAGGTTCACACTGGGGTTCCAGCACATCGGCCCACTCAGGCACCTGCGTCTCTGCGAGGGACCACGTTGGCTTCCCAATACCGCAAAACCCAATCTCGATCTTTTCTTTCCGCCACCAGGCCCCGAACCCTCCGAACAGCACCAGGATCACCAACCACGGAGCCAATCGACTGACCATTCCCGGTTTCCGGGCTCGCCGGATTTGGCTGCGGGGGGCGTACATCAAGTCCGCATGTTCGTGTTCCAAAGCTAATTGCTCTTCAGGAGTGAACTCCTCCCCGGCACTCATCTCACTCTCGTCCTCCTCTTCTTCCGACTCTGACTCTTCTTTCTTGGGGGTCCGTAGGCTCGAGCGCGGACCACCAAGAGAGGATCGTGCCGAGCCTACCGCCTCATCCTGTCGCAAATATGCCGGCACCTCAGACTTTCTCGAACGCATGCCTGGAGTGAACATCGGACTCTCCGCCGACACGCGGGGGGGCTTGCGCTTCTTATCGCTCCTGACACTGCCCTTCTGATCCCAAGTAGCCGGGGAACTGCCACTCTGGAACGGATTATCATCGGTGAAAATGCTCTCTTCTCGGGGTTCCCGCTTGATCGAGGCGACAGGCGGCTCCGGCTCCGTGGATGGAGTCATGTCGCTTCTCCGTAGTTTCCGGGTCGTCGATTTGCGCGGCGTGACAATGTCGTTCATCGTCGGTGTAGTGGGGGGATCGTGGTAGTCTTGCAGTTCCGACGCGCGAGATCGTTTGGCCTCCGACCTGGCAGGGGTCCGTCGGGCTCGAGCCGCCGGAGTCGCAGGAGCGTGCTCTTCATCGGTCTCCGCGGTCGACGCTCGGGTGCTCACCTTCGACCGGCCGCGTCTGGTTCCGGTCGCCGTTGATACCGTCGATGGAGTGGGAGGAGGCGGCATCGAATCGCGATTGCGGTCATCAAAGTCGCTGACGACAGATGTCGCCCGGCTGCCCATGTCGGTAATGCCATCGCTGGTTCGCTTGACGCGCTCCCGCTGTCGCAACAGCTTTTTCGCCTGCGGAAGCACCTCCTCTTCGAGAATCTGGATCAGCTGGGCCTTCTTCGCAGAAGCGGGATAGGAGACATCGTGATTGACGAGAATCGAGCGCAGGCGCGGAACGGTCAAGGAATTAAGATCGAAATCAGGGGAGAGGTAGTCCAGTTCGTCCGCCATGGTGAAAACTGAACGGGTAGTCACCGCGGGTAAAACTTGGTATGAGAGAGTCCAAGGGGGACAGAATAAAGTAAAGATCAAATAGATTATCCCAATGCGAACAGAAAGGGAAGAAAAATGGGGGGAAAGAAATGTGATATTTTCGATTCGTCAATAATGACAGGTTGCGGACGATGTGGATGCCGTATCCCTGGCAACAGAGCGGGACCCAGCAGGCAAAGAAGCTGACAGCCAAGTCAACCGCACGGCGATGGCAGAAGAGAAACGATCGCTGGAATCGAAAGTGGATTTCTCGTTCCTAGCAGCTTGGCCAAATCCCTGCTAGGTGTTGACTAGAACGCTGGTGGAGGCCCCGGGTGGAATGAGAGTGAGGTGAAGGGTGTCAGCTGGGCGGATGAAGTTGACAAGTGATGATGCAGGGAAACGCAAACAAGCGGCAATGCCACGTGACTCGCGACGTCACTCGGCTGACTCAGGACTTTCCCAGCCTTCTACAGAGTACCTAGACGACTTGTGACTGTTCAAGGTGACTGTTCAATGCCAATGACACGATGGTTCTCTACGATGTATAGGAACAAGAAGAACACCCTTGTACATGGATCTGTACGAAATTGCCAGCCAGACTGTGTTTTTGAATCCAGTTATCATGCCTGCATTGATCGAATCTCGATAAAGGTAGATAGTAATCACATCCCAAACCACACCCAGAAGAAAAGAAACAACAAACATCCACCGGGGCTCCAACCAATGCTTTGGTAATGATTCTCGAGATGAAAAGTGAAAAAGTCCCACCACCACAAAAGACGCCAATGCGCGGGAAGGATCACACACTAAACAATAAAACAAAAGGAGGTAATTAAGAGGGAGGAGGGAAACAATCGTCCCAACTCGGCCATCAATACATACATCATATATGGGGTCAAGGACGCGAGCCAGTCGTGTGTGCGTCCTCATCAGGGGCTCCCATCTGGAGAAAGGAGGAGGTGGAAGAGGAGGACTTGGAATATTGCATCTCCGGGGGGCCGTACCCCGGAGATGAGCCAGTGATGCCAGCAGCACTAGCCGAAATCTGCACCTTCAGGGCCTGATACTCAGCAAGCTGAGTCTGAAGCTCTTGCATGACCACCCGGATGGGCATGGCGTGGTCGACCAGGCGATCGCCCGCCCGGAAAGGCCGCATCATATATCGGACGGAGAGAGAAGTCACCGCCATCTCAACGCGAGTCACCTGTTGCTCGACGAGACTCACCACAGTCGAATCAGCAAGTTCCCCACCGTGGTTTTTGACTACATTGAACAAGGCCACATTCGGCTCTTTGAGGCGCGATTCACCGGGATACTCCATCGCGCCACAGAGTCGTTCCAAGCGAAGGGTAATCTCCCACAGTCGCCAGATTAGATCGGTCTGGATTTCCAACTGAGAATGCTTGCTGATGGTGGTTGGAGCGTTCTCGAGCGCCGCAGCGTCTTGCTCCAGGATTGTCAGGCGACCGGAGAGAGAGTGGGGATAGATCAAGTAGAGTGGCTCAGGGTTCTCGAGCCCCTTGAGCTTCTGTTCTCCCTGGTCCTTGATCACAAAGCCTTGGCTGTTGAGCTGTTGGAGTTCACGGCGAATATTGTATCCAAGATTGTCCATGGCATAGCCTTCCTCTGAGCCAGTAGATGCGGCACGTTCGCTGTCAGCAAAGACCTCGAGATTGCGTTGAATGTCGCTCATAAAGTCCGATGACACGAAGATCTGCCCACCATCGGCAACCGCAGAGATTCGCGAGGCTCGATTGACCATAGGACCGAAGTAATCCATCCGGTTAGTGACAGGATCCTTCTCGCACACAGGCTCACCCCAGTGAATGCCCATTCGAACAGACAACCCACGGAATATGATATTGTTATCCATATCGTATTGGACCTGGCACTGAGGTTGTTCCAGAATCTCTGTGGGCCATTCTGCTTCCAGGAGCTGGGTTTGACAATTGAAGCACCATAACAATGCTGCGGTAGTAGTCGAAAATGCAACCATGAACGCGTCACCCTCAGTCTTGACTTCATATCCACCAATGATCCCCAACTGCCGGCGGAGTATGTCGTTGTGAATTTGGATAGCAGACCGCATGGCATCAGGGCAAGTCTCCCAGAGACTTGTCGATTTCTTGATATCCGTGAAGATGATAGCCAGTTCGCCTACCGGGGCATCCACGTAATCAAATCGCGCAAGTCGGGAATCCCCGGGCATGTTAGCCGGTTTCTTGGGGCGTTTTGTGGTGGTAATGATTTGCTCTTCAGGAGGGCCCATGTATATGCTCTGGTTCCTGATCCGCTTCTCTCGCTTCTTCAGATCACCGACACCTAGGATCATAACCATGAGCTTATTGGTCGCTCCAAAGGAGATGGCAAGGTCTCTGATCTTTTGAGCTGCAATCATTAGATCTCGACGCTCGGCTCTTGTTACGTCCACTACCAAATCAGGCGTCACATAATCCCAGAGCTCTCTAGATGCCAGGATGACCATCTCATCTTGCTCAGTCAAATTGACGTGCATCGTATGCGGGGCCGCAATGACAGCAGGCATCAAAGGGAAATGACCGAAGGACCTCGATACAGTCAAAACGTCGTTGAGTCTTCCATGTCGAGACACGAATCCACCGGCAGCCCGGATGCGAGCCCTCTCGCGGGATTCGGCAGGATCATGGTTGCGGGTCAAATGCCTCAGCGACCCATCCGATTTGACAAGGATGGCCTGAATATCACCAACATTAGCCACATAAAGGTCCATATTGTGTAGATACAACACGGTAGCAACCCCGCCGGAGCGGAAATCATCCGCTGTCAACCGGACTCTCTTTTGGTCGGCAGCATCCTCATGATATTGCCGCACATCCTGGTTATCAGCAGAGCGCATGCAAGCAAAGGCCATGTTCTTGTTGAGAGCCAAAAACGATCGGCGTAGTGCATCAAGCGGCGTCTCTTGCTCATCTGATCGTAATCGTTTGATTTCGCCCGAAAAAGTGGAGAGAAAGTTCTCATGCAGGAACTTTGCGATTCTGGAACCACCAGATGACTGCGACTGCCCATCGAACATGCCAACAATGGTTTCAATATTATCCGGCTTAAGGCGTGGCACGATCATATCGATGATAGACAGGTGGTCACCCTTTCCCAGGTAGTCGGCCATACCATATGCAAGAGACCCGGCCAAAGACGCAGACGTCCGCACACGACGGTCTTCACTCTCCTCGGGAATTGTTGACGTGGTGAGGGTGACATCCATCAGCCCGAGAACTCGTAAGTGGGTAAGAGAGTTGAAATCGGTCAGATCGGTATTTTGAGCCGCTGGGGACCCCAATGACGAGATATTGGGTTTGATCTCCAGCCTTTTATTGCCAGAAAAGTTGAGGTACTTGAGATTTCGATTCCAGTTCCAGTTCCAGTCATAGGGCCAGTTGGTGACATTGTACTTCAACGAATTGCTACCGACGTCCAGAATAGCCAGCTTGCTGACCTTGCAGAGCTCCGCGGGAAGAACCTGGAACCGGTTCGCATTGATGTGCAGGACTTTGAGATTGCTCCCTTCCTCGAGATCATCGGAAGGCAGGGACGTCAATTCATTGCCGGAAAGATACAAGTCTGTCAAGAAGGGCCATCGCCTCAAGAGCCCCTGGGGCAACTCCTGGAGCTCGTTGTAGGAAAGATTCACCACTCGCAGCTCAGGGATCAAAGAGAGCTCGCGGAAGATATCATCTTCCAACCTATTATCGGCGAGGAGTAAATGACGAAGCGACCCACCAAATGTTGTGGCAATATGCTGTGAGAAATTGGAGTCCTTTCTGGATGAGGGACTCCCCTCATTGATGGATCTGGTGGCAGAGACTTTCCGGCCGCTTTGGCCCAAAGACGACGCTACAGAAGGCTTTCTGTAGCCGCCGTTTGGCGAGCTCCCTGTGCTCAGGACGCCTCCGGAGGTTTGGCTGGGCCGGCGGGGCTCCTGCTCAACGAGTGTGCCGAGCTCTTCAAAGCTCGGTGTAGTAGATATTCCAGGTGTAGGCAACGGAGTACTTGTGTTGTCACTGGGAGGCTGAGGCGGGGGGCCGCCGTGCTTCGGAAAGCTGTCCAGCACATTCGATGACACGTTAAGGGTCTCCAATTTCAGACAGTACCAAATCTCCGAGGGCAAACGGTTCAGATTGCACTCTCGCAAGTTTAAATAACGTAGCTCCGTCAAGCATCCAATTGTGGCTGGAAGAGAGGCGAGCGGGTTCTTGATCATGCTGAAATGCTCGAGCCGGCGGAGCTTCCCAATGTGCTGGGACATGGAGACAAAATGATTTTTGTCGAGGACGAGCTTCGTCAAGTTTGGCAAGTTCTCAAAGAAGGTATCCCGGAACTGAACCAACTTCGCCGAGGCGATGTTGAGAGAAGAAAGGGTCGGGACAGGGCCATCGATGTCAAACTGCGTCACGGGACAATGATCAAGAAGTAAGGTTCGCAATTTGGGAAAAGATCCTCGGAATTTCGAGACCGCATTGTGACCTATTTGCAGCTGTTCCAGACGAGGGAGAAGACACAAGTTGTCAATGTTGGTGATCTCGTTGAATCGCGCATCGATCTCCTTCAAATTCACCAGGTCCTTGAAGGTCTCGTCCAGGCTTCCTCGCAGAATATTGTTCGTCATCCAAATTCGCTCCAGCGTGGTCAAGCGGCCAATGTTAGGGAGCTCGGAAATGTTGTTAAAGCTGATGTCCAGATCGACCAAGCTCTTGAGATTACAGAGAAACTCGGGAAAGACCTGGAAGTTGTTTGACGATATGTTCAGACTTCTCAAGTACTCGAAGTTTCCGAAATAGCTCGGTAATTCCGTAAGCCTGTTATTTGCCATCTTGATGCTCACAAGCCCGTGTAACCGGTCCAGGCTGGCATTGTTCAAGTTTTCCAGCGAATTGTTGGAAACATCCAGATAGGTCAGACGGCTGGCCAAACCAAAGCTAGCTGGTAGCTGGAGAGCTTCATTGCCAATGAATTTGATTTCTCGCAGATTGATGCAGCCTTGGATGAAGTCCTTCGGAACGTCCAACGACAGATTTCTGGACAAGTTCAGAGAGATAATTTCAGAGGACTTCTTATATAAAGTGATGGGGATCGTCACTAAACTTTGGCCTTGGAGGTCGACGTGACTGAACTTGGACATCTTAGCAAACGCAGGTTCACTTTGGAGACTGCTTAGTCCACTCAATTTAGTTGGAAGAAAGGTGAACTTGATCATATAACTATGATCCTCGCGGCCGATCTCTTCAAGTCTGTCCTTCTGAGTATACCCAACCTGCTCAAGCATGCGCTTTTGCATCAGGATTGGTTTCTCCTTGGCGTTCAATTGTCGTGAAAGATCATTCTTCTTCATCACAATCTCGTAATTGTTGAGGTGCTCGGTGAGGAAAGATTTTCGACCCAAGAGAAGCAGGACGTCGGCGACAGTGGCACTCAATCCGGCTGACAAAGTTGCAAAGGTGGAATCGATGCGGAAGATTCGTATAAAGTAGGAGGTTTCATTAGGTTCCTTTGTAGGTAGGGGAACTTCTTCCATGCCAGGGGGGAAATGGGCGCTGAGGTCATCGCGTTCTTTTTTGACATGCCAGCTTTCTGGTGCATCCCAGTGCCCGACTCTGCCGTTCTCATCCACATATCCGTTGATGGACATGTTTCGATCACCAGCAATGGGTTGGTTCTGATCTTTGACGATCCCCTCCATATGAGTAAGATCCGTATCGAGAGTCCACATCCCCGAATTGTCGGCGGCTCGGGCTTCTCGCACTGGGGTCTCGTTACCAGGGCGGCGATGTCGCATCCTCGTTGAGCCAAGGACAAGGCCCCGGCCATCTCGCTTGCGATCAGAATCTCCAGGATCCGTATATCGCGGAGTAGCGGTGCCGCTTTCGAGACTGCCCTGACGTCCTCGCCGAGGGGAGGCGTCCCGTCGGGACGACTTGGAGGCGGCTTTCAAACCATCTTGAGCACTCTTGGCTCCTGGAAAGTGTTTCAACGGGCCATGGCCAATGGGACGACGGATTTTATCGAGGATGGATCGCTTGTTGTGCAGTGGTCCCGGGGAGTTGTGACCCTGCTCTCGGGCATAGGCACTTTGCACGCTGGGTGTAGGGCTTGTTGAACGACCCGCCAGGGTCGTCGTTGAGCTCAGGCCTGTAGGGTACTGGAGGCCGCCCTCTCGGGACGGACGAAGTCCGAGAGAAATATCGTCGCGTCCAGTGGATGGTCGGGCAGGATAGCCGGCAAGATCGCCGGCCGCCGTTGGCTTCTCCTCCTTGCTTCGAGAATGACGATGTCCCCCCAAATGCCGTCGGACGGATTCTTTCGGCGCAGCCTTCGCAATGGGTGCACCGCGGCCGTCCGTTGGGGCTTGACGGACAGGGGCTTCTCCGTATTGAGGAATGTCCTATGTGAAGAGCGTCAGAGACCAAAAAACCAGAGGAACGAAGGTAGCTGAACCCGACTGAACACTTACATGGAAGCTTTGATAGAGCCATGGGGTGATCTCGCTGGATGGAACCGGTGTATGCGGCCGTGTGTGTTGCGCAGATTCATCGTGGGCAGGTCCAGGAATTGGACCTGTCCCTTCGGAGTTGGCCCTTTCGCGGTGCAGGTACTGATCGATGTCGATGTTACTGCCGGATGGTGGGGCATTCTGATCGGACTCCGGTCGTGGTTCACTGGATGCAAGGTACTCATCGCCAAAAAAGCCTTGCAATTTCTTCCGAAATCGAGCACCGGTGCTCGACTTGGAACCCTGGCTACTGACGGTGGTGGCACTGGCGATTGACGGCCGTCGATGATCGATGTCATAATTAATATCCAAAGGCTCACTGGCATATGTGCGCCCGGTCCCCGGACGGAATGAGGCCGACGCGGGGGAGGCCTCGTGTTCGGAATGATCGTGGAAGAAGGTTCCCGGCGGGTCGGTGGGGGCCATCCTGGGCGATGCCGATGTCGACGGGTTCGCGTCTTGGAAATAGTCGCCCTGGTGGGGATTGAACTGTGACGGGCGAGGACCAGAACTCGACGTTGGCGGAGGGCCGGGATCATCGGCGCCTAACACAGCCAAAGCTTTGCGATGACTGGCAAATCCACCTTTGCGCAGGTCAGTGGGAGATACATCGGGAGACGCCCGCGAGAACATTGATGTATTAAATTCCGTTGGGCCCCCCAGGGCGGGCGGCGGTGGTTTTCGGCCATGAGAAGGGGATCTAGCTACCGTCAGCACCTATCCGTCAGATGAAACTGAAACTGCGCCCTGCAGTTGTGGTCTCTGAACAAAGGTGGATCCAAGAGTTTCATGGTGACACTCGACCACAATGAATGGCATCCACGTGCGAACCCATGAGGACAGCCGATGCATGTTCACGATTTCATCCAGGGGCGAGGACAAACTGCCTGTTGGAGGAGTGATGGGCCGCTATGCGCTGGTCCCCTCTCCACCTCACGAGGCCATCAACATGAAGCCCAGCAAAAATAGCATCCTTTGTGGCATTGTCCCCCACCTTGAACCGCCCCAGGAAACACATAAAGAAGAAATGGGACGAATAAAAAAGGGGGAGGTGGGCGAAAGACAAGGTCGCATGAAAGAATTCTGGTCTACCCTGCGCACTCGCGATTCTTTCTTACCTCTCAGACTTGGCCGATGCTGGGAAGGGAGACAGCCCGCGACCGTTCGACATGGCTTGGTTCGGGGGTCGGAGGTGGTTGTGAGTGTCTTTGACTGTTTCCTGCGATATCCAGCTGTGTTTCCCTGAGCTCTCGGAGCTGCGTCTCTCCTGGGGATAGTCACCACCGGAGGAGGCCATGCCTCAATTCGTCAGGAAGACTCCGTTGCGGGGGAGCCACGGAGGAGGGACGGCCAGGTGGAGGGG
>RHLO01000194.1:0-24764 GCA_003719415.1 Aspergillus olivimuriae
GGGGAAGAAAAGAGGTGAGGAAACGCGAGCGGAACTCAACGCACAACGAGCCCCAGCATGTGACAGGGCGGACGAGTCGCGTTACTTAAACAGGCAGCGAGCGGTGGACGGCAGCTGCTGATTGGCCCTACGTCAGGAGAGACGCCAGGCCCGATGCAGCTAGAGGGAACTCTTCGGTCTGGAGGGAATTCCAGCAGTCCAGCAGCCGAGAAAAACCACAACAATAAACAATGCGATGGAGGGAATTTCCTCGTTCGACAGGGGCGGAGGGAATCGGCAGATGAGGGTAGAAGTCGAGACTGATGAAATGGAGGGGCTGTCACTGCCCTGTATTTAACCCGCCATTGCTGGTGTGGAACCCGCGCGGTGCTGGGGGAAACCACGGAACCTCGTTGAGGCGACCATCGCCAATCATGACCGCACTCGGGGCTCCAGTACCGAAGGGGCCGGAAAGGAACAGAAGACCTCTCCCCTGAATCCTCGTCTGCTGCGATGTCCAAGGGACTGACTACACTACTAGTCACTCTGATATGAAATATCATTCTGGACCCTGATCCGTGGTGCATAGTATGGGCAATGATGGCCCACCATCAAGATTGCACGGAGGACGCTCAATCATATCAGAAGATTCGAATTCCTCCAGATGGTTGTTGATGTCTTGGCATTTCCTCACCGTGGCCCTCAGGGTATCCAGTACACACGGAGAAGACCCAGCCGGTGTGAAAATCGTAATATCAAGACAACCTTTGCATACATACGGAGTAGCATACTCCTCTCTTCTCCAGGGTCCAGGTCGAGAGAGCCTCGTCCAGAGGCTCCACGACAACCCCCCAGTTGATGCTGGACAATAATATCTCCCAGCGGCAACAGCGGATGTCTTCTGAATCCCACTATCGTATCCCACTATAGTATGCTCACTATGACTATCCAATTTCGGGATCGCTACAGGTCCTCTGGAGTATGCAGTCGACCTCCTCTCTGCATCTACTGGGGCCACCCTGCATGGTCGGAACGAGGACATCACAGTGGGTACAGGTACAGACGGGAGAGGCACAGGGTGCGTGCGAGGATGCACGTCGTCGCCTGGCGAAGTCCATCGTCACCACATCGGAGGGGAAATCCAGTTTCAGAACCGATGACCTCCTCTCGCGACTAGTTTCATGCACCCGGGGTCTCTGGTGCGGCGCCAGATCCAATAAACGGGCCAAATTGCACGCACCCCCGCATTGCAGGGGCCTCCCCGCCATCGCTCCGTCGAATCTGATGGTGGATGGGATCCTTCTCGCCGCTGCGACGATTCAGAGGACCACCAAACTCATCCATCCCGGATGTCCCTAATAATACCTAGGTCCTCTCGTTGGATGTACATACATCCTGTCCGGGGCAGTGCGGCGTCGAGTTCCGTAAGGTGGTCTGTTCTCGATGATATCATCCTCGCCGGGGGCCACATGAACCTGGACTGATGATCCCGCCAGGGGCGGTTGGACGCTTTAAGTTCTGACGCTGCATAACTCGTACCCCTCTCGTCAGAGCCACCGCAGGCTTGCATGCCATCTGGGAGGCCGGATTTCGTTTCCACCCACCCCCTGCTCCACGCCCGACATCGACCCGTCTGATTGGGGGGATTCAGCCGGCTCCTCCAGGTCTGATCACGAAGGCTGTTGCATGTCATCATCGAGGGGGTGACGACCGGTCCCCTCCGGTGGACTCCTGCATTTTTGCATTTCGCAACTTTGGGCAAACGGTTGCCTCCGAATCTTCCGTGGTGCAAGCAGAAAGATCAGTTGGAAAGGGGTGTAGATATGCCGTAGCATACGACGCGGAGGATGGATGATAGCAAGTGAAGTATGGTTGCCCGGACAGTCACAGGTTGTCGGGAAATAGAGACGTCCGGATAAACAAACTCGTCGGACGCAGATCAGGATGGACATAGCTTCAAGCGACCATCCAGAAGCCAAGATCACCGTGAATCTCCCTGCAAGACATTCCTCTGAAGACGAAGCACGGCCCGAGAGATCGAAATAATGTGACTACATGTACAGCATACCTCCACCTCTTGGATGAACCACTTTTCACGGCTTGTTCGCGCCGTAAACAGAACCGGGTCTGCTGACTACTCATGCTGACCATCGTCTAGATCCTCGTCTCGCGACCAAACGTATATCAGCTGTTTGTTGTCTTTCCCCTTTCATCCTAGGTTATATAAGCCGGGTAGCAAGCAGTTCGACCAGATGTCGCTCAAGCCTTGCCCACCTACCCAGGACAGACTCATTGTAGACCACATGGAGCAGACTTCGGTTTCCTTGGGTGCTGCACCTGTACATTTCCAGGCTCCAAGATTTGCCTAACAGAAACAATTCTATCTGTAATCACTGTCAGTATTGGATATTGTAAAAAAAAAAATCTACAGAGGTGGACATCGTTATCCAAAATACTTCTACAGTCACATTGTGCTGCAGACGTCACCTATAGGGCACCATGGCAAAGGATAGAAGAATCCCAAAACAGTTCAAAGCCATCTGCCCTCTCCAGAAAGAGATGCTCTCTGATCAGCTTTACTCTAAGTCATGATCTGAAGACACCTGGACATGGGCCGCAAACTGGGAGCTTCCAGACCCCGAGTAATGCGTATTGCAGCACCTAGTCATCCATTCTTGGACAAGTATTGGGAGCAAAGAATAGCCCGGTAGATGTGTAGATGCCCGTAGACCTCCTTTGCAGCCTCCCTGCTGGGTGATGGCATCCTTCAGGTGTGCTGTTTCATTGCGATCAAGTATATAGATGCGTTGGTCTAGTCATAGACTACCCGCAGTTAGTATCAGCAAGCTCACAAGTGCGAAATATTGTTAGATGACCAGGCCATGTGTACAAATCAACTTACACATCAAAATTAGTCAACCAGATTGCTCCGGCATACTTTCATGGCCTAGGTAGTCTGTATCCAAAGAAATCCGGCCCAGACAGCTGAGCATACTTGTGTCACTGAGCCAGAGGCTGAACCGTATTTCCCCATGGGCTGGATGAACTGAGGCTGGACGGGTCCCATATTTTCTTCGACACTCCTGTTAGTCTCAATTAGCCTAAAAAATTGTCACCACGGACTTTAGGCTCCCTAGTTGGCGTGGACAACCCGTCAGCTCACATAATAGCCCAACGGAAGTGTACTCCGTACAACTTGTCCACTCGTCCCCTCGAAAAACACGTCCAGTCGTAAGCTAACGCCAGTTGTGGGACCCCCCAATGCAAGATGCTCAACCGACACGGATGGAGAGGATGAAGGATCGTGAATGTCCTCGAGCAGATGACGACATCTTGTAGCGGCGGAGGGAGACGTTGAACACCATACGCCAAGTGGTTCAGCGAGCATGAGACAGAAACAGACAACACCTTTGCGCCTACCGAGGTGAAGCAAAGCTTCCTACTTATGGGGCCCCGGATCATGTCCCCGGATGATCTCTGCTCCAGGCGTTTGGCCCCCCCTCCTCATCTCGAGCGTCTGACAAGAACTCGAAGACATCCCCAACGGGCAGGACTTGCGATACTTGAGCCCTACAATTCTCCGCATCGATATGCAGAACCAGGATCACCATGAGGCTTCGACATTTTGGGTATCGAGTGCGAGGAACTCCCAGCTGTTTGATCCGGAACTTGCATCGGAGGCGTCAGTTCGAGGCAGTGACTGGTTGTCGGATGGGCGCTTCTGCATGAAGGGTTACAGCCGTGCCTGTTGTGCTACTCTAACATAACCAGCGACGGCTTTGGCGCCATCGATGCGGGGGAGCAGGTGTGTTTGTTCTCCCTTGAGATTGGCGCGTGCATCGTGACTGGCATTGTGATAGGATCTTACCCCGGTTTTTGGCCCCTGCGATGCCGTCTGGGGAACACACTACTATAGTAGCTCCGACATCCCCACCACCCAACCAGCGACTCTGCTGCCCTGACAAACCTATTTTGAGCCCTCCTACGGAGAGGGCTGACAGTCATCGCCACCGAGTCTCTTCGTACTTTCGACCCAAGACGTCGTGCGGACAAGCGCTGATTCGTGGATGATCAGGAGCCAAGCCCCCCCGCAAAACCGATTAATATAAACATGGCTTCTTCAGGCCACTAGCGTATTCCCATCTGTCCATTGAAAGCTCTTTCGGGTCAGCCGGAGGGCGCTTTCCATGTCACCCTCCTCGGCATTTGACATCCAAGGAGGGCTTAAACACTGCAAAACAGCATCGAGGATCGCACATGTGAAGCCATCCATGGGCTCGGTTGCGCATGGATGACCAAGCTAAGCCAGACAACCCCGGATATTCCCTCACATTCTTCAGGACCAGAGCAATTGACGCCCATGCAGGAACTCCCACCGTCAGGCATCCAGTGATCGAGATTTGCGGGGTAAAGGCACCGGCAGGGAAGAACCGGGTTCTTCATCGACGCCCTAGATCGCATCATCCTTGTCGCTCGACGGAGGAGGGGGCAAGGGCATGTCGAGCACATGAGTCTGCTTCTCGTGAAGAATGTGATAGACCGCGGTAGCATCTGCTACGGACAAGGGAGAAACGGACAACATAAATAGCTCGCAGAATCCGCCTGTCCAGACGATATCAGAACCATCCAGCTCGCAAAAACCACAGTCAAACACATCTTCTTCCAGTCTACTTCCAACATCTCCTCTTGAACCATCAAGATGAAGTTCTTCGGTACCGTCCTTGCCTTCGGCCTCGTTGCCACCACCTTCGCGGAGCCCATCCCCGCCTCGAAGCGCGCCCTCTCCGACTTCCAGGGCGTCATCAGCGCCGTCCAAACCCAGGTCGGTGTGCTCGACACCACCGTCGTCAACTACCAGGGCGGCACGGCCACCGCAGACGAAGTCCAGACCGAATCCGACAATCTCGTCACCATCATCGAGGACGGCGATGCCACCGTCCAGGCTCAGCCCTCCCTCAGCTCCATCGAAGCCCTCGGCCTCGTGGGACCGATCCAAGACCTGACCGACGATGTGAGCGGTCTGGTTGACGACGTCATTGCTGCGCGTCCCACTTTCGTCGCGGATGGCCGTGATGGTGATGTTTTGGCTTCGCTGCAGGCCCAGAAGACCGCCTCTGAGAGCCTTGCTGCTTCCATCACCGCCAAGGTTCCCTCTTCGCTGCAGAGTCTTGCCAACGAGCTCTCCGCGGGTATCGCCAACAACATCCAGCGTGGTATCGACGCCTACTCCTAAATGACTCTTCAGTCTGATCGGCAAAGCAGTCCTTTGGTGGAGTTTCTGCTGAGGCAGTGGTGGGAATAGCTCGTGTTTGTGGACAGTATGAGTGAATTGAGCGGTGGCTCAAGTGAGGTGGTCGTTGTCTTTGTCTATCACCTGTTCATAGCTTCCGTTTAAATGACAGGTTTATTATCTGAGAAATTGTCTCCGTAAAGATGTGCTCCCAGTAGGGCCTTTGAGATGGTCGGGTAATGTGGAGGTCGGAAGGTCCACAAGGGCTGGCATACTCAAGTCCAGGTCGGATGTAGTGATTGGTAGACTAGTCAACATAAGCATCCATACAACTCATGTAATTATGGTTATGGCTTGAAGATAAGGTTTGTCGAATCTTGTATGTCTCTGTGCGATAACGACCAGAAACGACCGTCACGTGCCACGGGATGAAACACCATCATCCCCGTGAACTTTGAAGCCTGCCCAGCCTTCCCTTACGTCCTCGATCCGACTGAGCGGTTCTTGATGTCACCCGACCATAATTCATTGACACACAATGCCAGCCATGACCGCCTCTGCTCCTCTATCTACAGGTCCAGACCTAGGATACAAGTCCTACTGTGAAGACAAAGAATGTGGTCTACCATAGGCACGACAAAAAACGGTGTCATTCCCCGACATCCACACATGTGGCTGGCCCTGATATGGTTAGTCGGGGGTGCGAGTAATTGGGGCTCTGAGCCAAGAAGCCTGTTTTTCTCCTCGCAGGTATGCCGGCTTCACTGTGGCGGCGGCTATTTCAAATTCTCTTTTTGGCTAGTCCATCGTGCTTTCTCAGCGCCTAGGCAACAGATCCATACATCCCGTCTACATAACCGTGAGGGGTGTTGGAGGCTGCAGGGCTTCCACAGCCTCGTAAATCTTCCGCGGATATCCCGATATCCGGAAACTGTGAAATGAGGGCGTATCTGTCCTGCACACTTTCGAGCGGCAAATCAAAAAAGATCCAAGACATATACCATAGGTCCTGCGCGCTTCTGACCACGTCTGACCTCAATACCCAGGCTTAGTGAAAAAATTCTGGATTCATCAAGGCAGCATGGCGCACAAGGCACGAAAGGCAAATATATTCACCTACGCAACATTTAATGTTGCAGCCCTTCTATCACTCGCCCACAGTATTCGCGGGAAGGAGTGCTCTTGTGACGAAACGCAGCGCCCTAAAAGTGGGAGCCTAAATTGGGTCATCTTCATATCTTTTGAGAATGGGATTGAATGGGTTTTCAGGTCGCCGCAGAGATCTTTTGGCCTCCAGGAAGCCACTGCCAGTGAAGTGCTTATGAGTGAGGTAGCAACGTTAAAGCACCTCAGGAATTTAGGCGAAATTCCTGTGCCAGAAGTGTTCTCTTACTGGTGAGCTTAGCAAGTCTACTAGGTCTTATCGTCTTCGTTAACTTCAATAGTACGACCAACCGGAATGATATTAAGGCCCCATATATCTTAATAAGCAAAGCCTCTGGAGTACCCCTCAGCACATATCAATGGGAAGACGACCTGGTCAGCTTATCTAGCACTGGTAAGGGACGACAATTGATCCTATCAACTTCCCAAAAAAAGAAAATCCTAAGGCAACTGGGAATCATACATACAGCACTATCCAATATACAGTTTGATGAAATCGGGTCACTTTTTATGGATGACAATAGTTTCTACACTACGCGGAAGTGCTTATTTTCTAGCCTAATATGGCAGGATCGGGATGAATTCGACACGGAAATCACGCGTGGGCCTTTTTCAGAATCAGAAGACTTTTACATGGCTTGTATCAATGCGTTTCTTGCTCATTCAGCGGAACTACCACTGGAGCATCACCTCTTTCATGCACCGGTGCCTATTGTTCAAGAGTACGATAGCTTTGAGGAGTATCAGCTCGCTACTGATCGATGGAACGATTACGTCACCGTGGGATCTAAAATTGAGAGCAGGGAGAACAGACTTGATTACACCTTGGCTGGTATCTCACTTAAGAACGCCGTGGCTTTCTTATCCGAGAAGGATAGAAGACCAGTTGCCCCGGTTTCCCGCTCTATCACCCTGATATAAGTACTCATAATGTCTTTGTGGACGACAATCTGAATATAATATGTATTATTGACTGGGCTTTTGCGTCTTCGGTGCCTCCTGCAATGCTTCTTGTCTGCCCCGGACTCCCTCATCCTCGTGACGGCATACATATCTCTCTTCTAGGATCCTTTATTGACGGCTTCATGGCTGGAGGAGGGTTCAGCGGTCAAGTCGCTCTTGATTTCTCACACAACGACCTTTTTTGGGCTTTTTTTCGCCTAGTGAACCTCGATTCCCTGCAAGATTTCTACTATTTCTCTCACATTATTCATTCATGTACTGGACAGGAAGCCTATCCTTACATGTACCATATGAAAAGAGGAAAGGAGTTTCTTGAAGCAGCAGAACACGTTTCGGCAGATGAATGGGACGAAGAGAGGTCAAGACGGAATGAAGAGCAATACTTCTCATGTGTTGGTCCCCAGCGGCATGCGCTCTCGCGCCATTTGACCATGATCAAGCAGCAGAATCATCGATTCGTCGCTGACAAGAGGCTATGGAGATGCATTGCACTTTATCTGAATGAGCGAGACGTGTATATGTTTTCTTGACAAAGGCATTCAGGACTCTTATCTCGACTGCCTCATCCACGTTGCAGCAGGGTGTGGAGAACCTCCCTTGATCCATATCTTATCGTTTGTCGAGCATAGTCTTGGCTCACTGGCAACCTATGCTGCAAAGCTTTAGCGACAACATCCTTCCGATTCTATCTGACAGCCTAGACCATTGCTGGGTTAAGATCATGTGTAATCAGCCTTGGAGAAGTCCAAGTGTCGAAAGTTGACTTGAGTCTCGCAAAGGCGCCAGCCTTGCAGGCAGCCTCATTTCCCGGGTCATCTCCCGGGGTGTTTGGCGTGGAACAAGGGGCCAGCTGCTTTGGTGCTCTTCTCTGGGAGAAGTTGTAGACATGGGGATGAAAAGAAGGCCGGGGAATATCTGGCGTTAGTACTGGCGCGAATGGTGAACTCTGGGAATACAGCACGATACTGGGTGACGCATTCCAAAAAATACGCTGGGGCAAACAGTTGAGGCGTGTCTACATTCTCTTCTAGGCCCCTGCTTGGAGATAGCGCCGTCTACAAGGCTCTAAGCCTCCAACTCAGGAACTTCGCAAAAATGCCTTGACCTACCGCCCAAATAAGTTTTTGGTATTTAATACAGAACATGCGGTCCGAAGAGAGGCTCCTTCGACTCTGAATCGCCCAATTTCAGCCTTGTTAACACGAATGTCGCCTGCGGCGTCAACGAGGCGTAGTTGTTATCGTGTACCATGTACGTTGGAGGGCTCCCATCCACTAAGTGGAAGCGCCCCATCATCCAACTGCCACGTCAATCCATCACCCCAAATCCACCCCATGAAAGCGGCGCAGATGCATACCATAATATCTCTCATTGGTCAGTAGTTCTTATTCCCTCCACCACAAGAACATGTATAAAGCTCACCCCGTCATCCAAGGGGAGATGGGCTCGTCTCACCCTCAGATCATCCGATCACCACACTATGTCTTCAACAACAGAGATTCAATGGCACCAGACCCATACTCTCGCGGATGTTGTCAACACATCGGAGATGATATCTCGTCCAACATTGACTGGAGAAACGCCAGGTCCTCAGGACGACCATGACTCCAGCCACTCCCGTGATACTATAGTACAGTATCTCCTGAGAGAAGTTCCTGAATTCAAGCGTTTATCAGATCTTCGGAAGTTGGTAAGAAGCTTCAGAAACATCCCCTGGTCAAGTACCCAAAGCTAACCCGCTCAACAGGGGTGGGACAATCCAGAAGGCGACAAGTACTTCAAGGACCAGCGCCAAAAGGCCGATAATGCCGATGACAACACCGCGCATCATTTCTACCAGATGATGAGAGACATAGCAGAAGAAATGCACAAGTTCACCGGCGTCCTTCAGATCAGGAACCGCCGCCCAAGAAAAGCTATCCTGGACATGTGCATGGCCCCAGGAGGCTTCCTTGCCACGGCCTTGCAGCTTAACCCAGAAGCTCAAGCCGTGGGATTCAGCCTACCCGTAGATCAAGGGGGACATAATGTTCTACTCGAACACCCTAACATCGCACTAAAGTTCCTCGATATCACCATGCTAGCTGCAGATATGGGACTAACAGACATCCCCGCTGAACATCCCGACGCCGAAAAGTTCCTCCCCAGACACTTTAGACCAAAAGATGCTTTCGACCTTGTCATATGCGACGGCCAGGTACTCCGAACCCACCACCGAGCCGCCTATCGTGAGCACAAAGAAGCCACAAGACTGGTCCTGACACAGCTCGTCCTCGGACTGGAGCATCTCAAACCGCGCGGGACCATGATTGTCCTCCTCCACAAAGTCGAGGCCATACAAACCGTGCAACTGCTGTATACGTTCGAGCAATTCGCCTCGGTACGTCTCTACAAGCCGAGATGGGCGCATAAGAAGCGATCTTCCTTCTACATGCTTGCGACCAATATCAGGGTTGATTGTGAAGCGGCGGTCAACGCCATCGAAAGGTGGAGAAGAATATGGAATGCTGCGACTTTCGGGACTGATGAGATGTACCATGAAGCTGTGTTGGACAATGGTCCGGAGGCTGAAGTTCTCGTGAATGAGTTTGGGCCTCGGTTGGTCAGGCTGGGGAGGAAAGTGTGGGATATCCAGGCAAATGCGCTGGAAAGGGCACCTTTCGTAAGGAAGAAGCCTACTGGGTTTGGAGGAGAGTCTGCTCAGTAGGTTTGAAGAGACCATATCGTTTTAGTCGCAGTTTTTGTACACTTCGAGCATCAGAAGTGGAGCCTGTTCAGATCATGGGGTTTTGAAGAAGTTGCCGGGTATGATTTTTTGACAGGCTTTTATGGGTGTGGGGGCGTTTCTGGATGACAGATGTATCTCCAATAGTTTCTTAGTTCGATGACTTACATGGTATATCTCATGATTGGAAAGTATACTGTCTATTGGTGAGAAGAAGTATGTCCAAGGAAGATTCAGTTACGGTATATCAAGTGCCATAAGTCAATAAAAAAGGTTGTCTTTTCTACTGTACAAGCCTTATCCTAGAACATTCTACTATGGATCTCCTAACCAAGAAAACCCATTACTTGTCCGCTTCAGCTCAATGTCACCACGAGCAACATACTTTTGCGGATCATCTGGCGTGTCTCGGCTCTTCTATGTCAACTTTTCTGGCAGACACCGCACGAATTACTGCCACACCGAGGGCAGACAAGCTGCGATGATGATGCTGGCGCATTCCAATACGGAACAGATGCCTAGAGCGACTGACACCTCTGTCGATGTTCGAGAATGTTTAGTTTAGTTTATTATGGCTAGATTCAGGGAGAAACCCTACAAGTTCAGTCGGCCATAATGTTTTCCTAGAAGAAGATTTCCGTGTGGAGGATGCTTGCCACGAGTTCCCTATTTGACAGAAGGTTGGCCTGACCATCTTCCACATATACCGCATTCCTGTAAAAAGCCTGGTACGTACAGTCCTCCCAGCAAGAATACACCGTCAGGGCAAGCTTGTGCGTCAAGCGCGTGTGCAGTTTCCAGACATACGGAAGTGACATGGCCAAGGTCACGAAATCAGTGAAGATCTGTGGGAGCAACACGTAACAGAAGAAAGCCTGTTGGTTCATGCATGAACCATGAACGGAAAGATCCTAGCTGAATTCGGTTGGCTTGATGGATCTTGCGTCTTATCAGCCGCCTAGGGAGGACGAGGGGGTGATTGTTGCTACCAAGTGAATGAGAAAGATCCCAACTTGAGTAATCAGAAGATATCCATTCATATGGCGTGCCATTATATGCCCTGTAGTACTTCAGCTTCAGTGCTAATGGTCGTTCACCTCTAGCTCCATAGCCACTGGCCCACATCAAACTGGTCTTTAAGATACATCTTCTGGTCAAATGTGAGTCCTTCGCCTGTTTACTACGCACCAAACCCAGCCTTTTCTAAAGATGAACAACGTCTAACTCACCAGATTCTGACACTTCAGGCATCCAGAGCACATACGTAGCTATGCAGTCTTTCATTACGGGCGCGATCGGATTCTTGGTCCGACAGGCGTAGCTCGAAATGGATTCATCACCCTTTCAGGATCTTGAACCCGGTTGCTAGGGTTCGGAACACGCCTTTGAACTCCATGGTCGGAATTAGCGCGTGGGCATCATCGAGATCCGAATTGTATTGTGCATGGGCAGATATTACAGGATGTTGTCCAATTATTATCTCTCATGGAGTACCGTTCTAGAAAGCACCTCCAACAGAGGCGGTGCCTCTTCCCTTGTGAACTGGAAAGCCTCGACAATTTTCAGCTAGGGTCTCAGTTGGGGTCTTCCAGTCTAGAAAGAACAGATCATCAAGGAAGACGCAATGAAGATGAAATATCGGTCAGTCACGGAATCGCAATCGAGAAGATCCAGATAAGGTCGGATCAGGTGACCGGTGAGAGTTCCCCGCGCCAATCGCCACTCCATTGTTTGTCATCCCGATAACGGATTATCAAGCATATCCAGCCATTTTCCCCCGCCAGCACCATTTTCCCCCGCCACAGATTCATCACTGATCTTTCACTCCCCTCCCCGTGAATAGATTATCCCTCGTCAGTCCTCCATTCAACACGACGTATACAGTATCGACGACAGTGATGGCCCCCTCGCTGGAGGAGCCCACGGTGGCGCAGATGGACGCCCCGTCCAAGACAGCCCCCGACCTGGTAGCCCCCGAACCAGGTACGTTCTTTCACGATCGACGACCCTGGAGTGAAGTACCAGTACTAACAACACGATAGAGCACTGCCCCGGTCCCGAATCAGAGCAAGCCGGTCAAGGCGACGCCTGCGCCGGCTGCCCCAACCAGTCCATTTGTGCGACCGCGCCCAAGGGCCCCGACCCCGATATCGCCATCATCACCGAACGGCTCTCCCAGATCCGACACAAGATCCTCGTGCTCTCCGGGAAAGGCGGAGTGGGGAAATCGACCTTCTCCTCCCTCCTGGCGCATGCATTCGCCGCCAACCCCGACTCTGCGGTGGGAATCATGGACACGGACCTGTGCGGGCCCTCCATCGCGAAGATGATGGGCGTTGAGGCGGAAACGATCCACGTGAGCAACGCGGGCTGGAGTCCGGTCTGGGTGACCGATAACCTGGGCGCGATGAGTATTCAGTTCATGTTGCCGAATCGAGACGATGCGATCATCTGGCGGGGTCCAAAGAAGAACGGGCTCATCAAGCAGTTCTTGAAGGATGTCGACTGGGGCGAGTTGGATTATCTCATCGTCGACACGCCCCCCGGGACCTCGGACGAACATCTGTCGGTGAATTCGCTCTTGAAGGAATCAGGGGTCGACGGCGCGGTGATCATTACCACGCCGCAGGAGGTGTCGCTCCTTGATGTGCGCAAGGAGATTGACTTTTGTCGCAAGGCGGGTATCCGCATCCTGGGTCTGGTTGAGAATATGAGTGGGTTTGTCTGTACGAAATGTGGACATGAGTCGACCATCTTCCGGGCTACGACGGGCGGCGGGAAGCGGCTGGCGAAGAAAATGGGAATCCCTTTCCTGGGCGCTGTGCCCCTCGACCCGAGGATTGGAATGGCCTGTGATTATGGGGAGAGCTTTGTGGACGGCTTCCCTGATAGTCCGGCATCCATTGCTATCAAGCAGGTTGTTCGATCGGTCGGTCAACTGGTCGGGGAAGACCCCAACGACGTGTTACCAGAGGACATGGTGGAGGGATGAAGCGTTGTTTTCGTGGCAGTCGGCTTTTTTGGTCATCCTCTCAAGAGTTTTCTTGCTCGGGTTTTTCAGCGTGATGCATTTGCTTTGCACCCATATATCTTTTGGCGTTTTTGGCATGGAGACAAAAATTTTTGATACCATATTTTGAGATTATGCATTGGACTGGATCGATTGGAATCAATACATTTTTAGATTTTTGCTATGGCATTGTTGGGTTGAAACGTCGAGTCGTCGACTGCAGTTTGGCATTCCACAGCCGACTGCCTCCACAATCCAGTATGGTCTGGAGTATGAACGACACCATCATAGTCCTCGGTACGTTATCCTCGCTCAGCCTTACCATGGGCCCTGACCATGGGCCAACGCACTCTGGACATTGGAGCCCGTCTCGAAAGTGTCGGTCTTTCACAAAAGCCCTCTGGCGGAATATATCGAACCATACGATCCTCGATGGGGTAGGCCTGCCACCGCCAAGTACTCAAGTTCTTACATTGGAAGTGTGGGCCATGGATAGATCAACGCAGGGTGGATCGACAAGAATCCCGAAACACCACCCCTCCTTGGCGTCGGACCCTTCTGGCAAGAGGAGTACATAACATGCTCTGATATTACGGATCGTCGCCACGGACAGTCGCCGGGAAGTCACACTAGGCACAAGATAGCCGCTCGTGAGACGCCCATGGTTTGTAGGCCGGGTGGTTGTTCGAGATAGACACCACAGCTGACTCTGACCACCCCCGGCGGACTTTGTTCGTACTCGGAGTTCCTGCGTGCATACGCACACGCCAACGTCGACTGCAGGACGAATTCTCCAATGTACGTTGAGGGAGGGCTGGCGAGGAGTCGATACGTACGTCTGCGTGAGCCGCGCACATCATTCGCCACGGCGGGAGTCAGCTTTGGCGCAACTCCAGCGCTGAAACAGAGCTTCAGCCCACTGATTGGGCCCCCATGGCCGCCGTTTCATGGTTCCAGGGGGTGTCGGCGTGTCCATCACCACGCTTGCGTAGTCTGGGCGCCTGTCAGTCGCAACGCGCCGTGGTCAGAAACCCGATCTGCCTGGCCGACGCTCACGTCCCGTTCGATCCACCGTGTCAGCCAGAGAAGATGTCGTTGTCCGCAGGTCCGGCCAGGAACGCCCAGAACGCCATGGATGGGCCCCCAGCAGGAAGACCCATTCCTCCAATGGTGAGGAGGCGTGATATACCTGGAGTTCTGACAGGCCTTTTCCTGTCTTCCTCCCCCGTCGTGCCAGAAGAGGGACCCAGGCCTCTCTTTTCTCCCCTGTAGCGCCCGCCTGGTGCTCTTGATCTTTCTTTTCTCCTCGTTGGGTTTCATTGTTTGGCTTCGAGTGCATTCAATCATTTTCATTGTTGGTTATGACCCGTGCTCTGTGAGGGGGTCATCTCCATTTCCTTTCTTTCAGAGGCGCTTTCTTTCACACTGCCTACGGGGATCCGAGTCAGGACTTGGATCGGCTTCGCTTTTTCTCTTTTCTTTCGACATCTCTCCCTTTTCTCCTGGGTTCGTCGAGGGGACGCATCTTCGATCCCGGGTGTAAATACTGCTTTATCGGACCGGTGCCGAACATCACATACACATCATGAAGATCTCTCAATCCCTTCTCTTGGCTGTATCTCTCAGCGCCAGTGTCTGGTCGGCCCCAACCCCGGGATCTTCTCAGACGAATGGCAAGTCTTTCCGAGTGGAACGAGTTCGACGAGGCGGCGGAACTATCCATGGACCCTCGGCTCTACGCAAAGCGTACGAAAAGTATGGCCTTATCCCAGAGGATCTTGGAAGCGATCTAGACGATCTCATACCCATCATCAAGCATGTCAAAGCGACGGAAGACTTCACATCATCAGAAGTGACCGACCTGGATCAGACCGGTGCGGTTAGTGCGGCCTCAGTCCAGAATGACGCCGCATTCGTCTCCCCCGTGGTTGTTGGTGGCCAGAGAATCGTGGTGAATTTTGATACTGGCTCTTCTGACTTGTAAGTTTCTGACACGATCTCGCCCTTTCATGATGATTGACCACTCCCAGCTGGGTCATGAACACGCTACTCCCCAAGAGCATCCTTCAAGGCCGCACCGTCTTCAACCCCTCCAATTCCACCACCTTCAAAGAGATGAAGGGCTCCACTTTCAAGATCTCATACGGCGACACATCCTTCGCCTACGGTGGCGTGGGCACTGATACCGTAGACATCGGCGGCGCCACAGTGACCCGACAAGCGATCGGTCTCCCCACGTCGCTCTCTTCCTCGTTCACGCAGGACAGCTACTCGAACGGCCTCGTCGGGTTAGGGTTCTCGAAACTCAACACGATCAAGCCCAAGAGCCAAAAGACCTTCTTTGACAATATTGCTGAGTCGCTCGATCAGCCTGTCCTGACCGCATCGCTCAAGAGCGACGATGTCGGCGAGTACGAGTTTGGAGTCATCGACCACAACAAGTATCGCGGCAATCTCGCAAACATCTCCATCGATTCATCGAGTGGATTCTGGAAATTCGACACGGCGTCATTTGCCGTCGGAGGTGGACAATTGCAGGATATTATCGGTTCGCCCACGGCGATTGCGGATACAGGGACTTCGCTGATGCTGCTGGATCAGGGTGTGGTCGATGCGTACTATGCCCAGGTCGAGGGCGCATTGTACCATCCCGGTGCCAGCGGCTATATCTTTCCGTGCACGGCGACGCTGCCGAGCTTGACAATGGCGGTGGGGAAGAAACACTATGCCACTGTGCCTGGGGAATATATGCATTTCGCCGAGATTGGAGTCAACAGGACGACAGAGGAGACCGGTAAGTGTAGCCTGCTCTTTATTAAATCGTTATGACGCTGATCTCCTGGGTAGTTTGTTATGGAGGAATCCAGTCCAATCAGGGCAACGATTTCCAAATTTTCGGGGACGTATTCCTCAAGGCATTCTTTGCTATCTTCGACTTGCGAGGGCCGTCGTTGGGGCTGGCATCACCGAATTATTAAATAGAATGGCTCTGGTCTGGAGTCAGATAGACATATATTGGACAGTAGGGAAATTTAGCTGTTAATATGGATGGAATTAGAACGACTCACCAGTGGCACAAGTATCGTGACTAGCTGGTCATTCAGGAATACTTTTGATGCTTTGATTCTCCTACAGTTCCCTTCCATCTGGGGAACCTTTCGTTGGGTGGTGTTGATAAGCTCATCTCATCTAGAAGCGACCTGTTCGTCTCTCATTATCTGTGAGAGATATTGCAGCGAATGAGACAAATCATGCCAAATGTGTAAGTCCCTACCCATCAGGAAAGTAGACGCCCTCGGTGCGGGTAGTGTCACGGTGTCTTGCCTGCAAAGAAGAAATCCAAGAGGTGAGTACGAAATTCTTGCTCCAGACGAAAACCATAATTTGATAGCTTGCTATATTCTATTGAAATCAAACACAGTAAGTATTGCCTCAAAAGAACTTCGTCTTTTCATACGGGACCTGTTCTATACAAGGTCACCGATGATCGAATCATGCACCATCATAGAAAAAAACTCTCTGCATCAAGGATGCACAATCATTATGCTGAATTATACCCACTGGACAAGTATGATCTTCGATGGCAACCCAGACACTCAATTGATGATGGCATCGATCTATACTGAGAGGATCATCACCATGGGTATGACACGTGACCTGCCCTACACATTTGTATGGGAAGGTCACTCGATGTGCGTATGGCTATCAATAGACAATTCATGTCGTCAATGCTTTACAAGACTATCTGGCTATCAAAGTCACCTCCCCCAACACCGGCTTCGTATATCCAGTGTACATACAACCAAGGTCCTGTTCGACTAAGCTGTTGGTCACGTGATCTAGAGTTTCTTCGGAAGTATTCTAGCTGAGACTTTCCAGGCATTGAAGGGGAAGGAATTCCCAGATAGAAATTAGCTAGTCAAATTCATTGGGCCCCCTTTGTTTTTTTTTTTTATATTTACATAGCAATCCCTCCGTCAAAGTCCACAATCATTGATCATATTCCTGTGCTGTCCAAAGCCGGGAACCTTAATAATGAATAATTTTTGCCGGCCCGTCAGAAGAACCCCGCGATTGACACCACCGCCAATTCGTTTCCTCCTTCCTGCCCCTCCTCGTCTTCACTTCGTCGTCCCCTCTGTCGTTCAGCGTCCGCGTCAGCTGCGTCCTGCCCGCCGCTTCGCAACCATGGCCATCAATTCCGCCCCCGAAACCTCTCTCCTCTCCCTCCTGTACCGGTCCTACCCCGCCGCCGTCTCCCCCGATGCCACCGAGCCCGACCTCCTCGCCGCCTCGCCCAAGATTTTCCCTGAAACCAACTACTCCACCGCCGAGGAGGCCGACATCAAGCAGTGGGTTTGCGCCGTCTCGGGGCTGCAGCATGCCCTCGTGAAGAATGACGCCACCGTCATCGCCACCATCCTCAACCAGCTGAACGCCCATCTCGCGACCCGCACCACCCTCCTGGGCGCGAAGCCGTCCGTCGCCGACATCGCGGCGTATGCGCTGCTGGCCCCGTTGGTCGAGAAGTGGACCCCCGAGGAACGCACCGGCGAGCAGGGCCGCCACCATATCGTCCGTCATGTCGACTTCGTGCAGAACAGCCGTCTGTTCGCCCTGCGCATTCCCGAGGAGGAGAAGGTCGTCATCGATGTGAATGACGTGCGGTTCGTGCCTAAGCCCGTCGATCCGAAGGAGGAGAAGGAGCGCAAGAAGAAGGAGAAGGCCGCTGCCGGTGGTGGTGAGAAGACTGTCGTGGTCGGCCAGACCAAGCCCGAGAAGGCCGCTGCTAAGCCTGAGGGCGCTGAGGGGGCTGAGAGTGCTGCAGCGGGTGACAAGCCCCAGGGCAAGAAGAAGGAGAAGAAGGAGAAGAAAGAGAAGCAGCCCAAGCCTACGCCTGCGCCTGCTGCTCCTCCGTCTCCGTCGCTCATCGACCTCCGTGTTGGTCACATCCTCCGCGCGATCAACCACCCCAACGCCGACTCGCTGTACGTGTCGACCATTGACTGCGGGGATGCGCCCGGCAGCGATAACACCTCGTTGGATGAGGAGACGGGCAAGACGGTGCGGACGGTGTGCTCGGGTCTGAACGGTCTGGTGCCGCTGGAGGAGATGCAGGGCCGCAAGATTGTCGCGGTGTGCAACCTGAAGCCCGTGACGATGCGGGGCATCAAGTCGGCTGCCATGGTGCTGGCTGCGTCGCCGCGTGTCGCCGAGGGTGAGGACTCGCACGGCGGTCCGGTCGAGCTGGTGACTCCTCCTGCGGAGGCGCCGGCCGGTGCGCGCGTTTACTTTGAGGGATGGAACACCGGCGAGCCGGAGAAGGTGCTCAACCCGAAGAAGAAGGTGTGGGAGACTTTCCAGCCTGGTTTCACGACTACGGATGATCTGGAGGTTGCGTTTGATAGCAGTGCCGTTCCGGCTGTGCAGGGCCAGGAGGGCAAGCCTGCGGTGGGTAAGCTGATGACCCAGGGTGGATTGTGCACGGTCAAGAGTTTGAAGAACGCTACTGTCCGGTAAACTTAGAGCAGCAGAGATAAAGGAAGGGCGAAATATGACAAAATACAGACAGTTGCACGGTTATTGCCAATATATTATACCTATACATCTATGTCTAGGACAGTTGTAGACCTTCCATTCTCTTTGCACTGCCTCTTGAGTAAAAGATAGTTTACTTCACCACATACCACTACTCACTAAGCACTTAACACTCAACGCCTGTGTTGTACCTCGGGTAGGTAGGCAATCATGTACTCACCAAGTGACTCTGCTTCTATTTTAGGTGGGTACCTAGGTAGTAACAACGTTCACCCGTTCATCACCAAGGTCTTGAATCTTTTTCTTATAATATATCATATCGATTTACCATACCTCATCAAAATGCAAAACAGTGCAAGATCGTGGTATCCTGCTGCAATAAAAATTCTCAAAGTAGTCCTCATAGAATATCCTTTTGTACAGCATCTCCACAGTCAGCACCGCACATACACAACGTGGACCATCCTACCTTGATCTTGTCAGGCATGTGCCATCGAGATTGAAAGACTAGCTACTGCTCCTCTTAGAAGTCACTTGAATTGACATTCTCATGATTGATACAACACTGAGGAATGTTCAAGGTTCAAGAAGAGAGAGGAGCCGAGGGTCTGAGAGAGACATAGAAAGGGTTCTGCAAATCTACAGTTAGCTGATCATCCACTGTCCAGCCTCATCTACGCCTGGAAATAATCATGATGGATGGATGGATATACTAGCCCCGCAAAGAATATGCTCTCCACATCCACAACCCCAAATCCGTGTGGAGCAGACCCCCGATTCACTCACCACCACCGAGACCAACACTGGATAGCCTAGTACCTACCCGGTAAGGTTCGTTGGCGGGACCATTCCGCATACACACGGCCGAGGGGAATCTCCGTGGGGGAGATCATTAAGCTCTCGGGGAGGAGAGGTTCATCTGCGTTTCTTCTGTCGATCTCTCTCTTCATCCCCTCCCCTCCTCGTCCGCTACCTTTATGCACTTGGATCGTGTTCCGAACCGCCTCGGGATCTCACTTTGGAATCAACCCTTAAAACGATGAGCGTTTTGTCCGGGAAGACTATGCGCGCTGTCCGCTTCCATGGATGTCGGGATATCCGCGTCGACCAGATTGACGAGCCTCTCTGTGAGGCGGGACAGGTCAAGGTATATCATACTTCTGTCTCTACCTATCTACCAGTCTAAGGGCCTATCTGTGGAATGTCGTATCCGCTGATAATGGGGAATAGATTCGACCAGCGTACGCAGGCATCTGTGGAAGCGGTACGTCTCCATTCCCAAGTGTAGTACCAGAACTACCTCATAAACAAGCAAGCGGTCCAGACGGGAACAACACGACGCTAAGAGAGAATCGCAGACCTCCACGAATACCTCTCCGGACCGATCACCGTCCCGACGACACCGCACCCGCTCACCGGCGCAACCCTCCCCGTCACGCTGGGCCATGAGTTCAGTGGCACGGTCGAGGAGGTCGGGGGCGGGGTCACCCGCGTCAAGATCGGGGATCGAGTCGCCGTGAAGCCGAATCTGTCGGATGGGACGTGTCCGTGTTGTGTTCGGGGAAGGCCGAATTGCTGTCGGAATTTGGGATTTATTGGGTATAGTAGTGAGTGATTCTTTCTTGCTCTTCGACACCTCTCGTTTTGCTTTCGTTGTGTTTGTTTTCGTCGTGATTATGGCGAACCCGACGCCATGTCGGAGGCGGCGCGGATATGATCGCTAGTCACTGACTTGAGTTCGATAGGTAATGCAGGGGGAATGTCGGACCATGTGGTGGTGGCGGAGAAGCATGCGATCCTGCTGCCGGAGACGTTTCCGCTCGATCTCGGAGGTAAGTCGTTCGTCGTTGAGTTTTCAATCCGGCCAGGCCATGGGGCTTCGATGTACCTCCATCGGATTCAATCTTGACTTTGAAGGCCGGATAGGAGCATACTTCTCTACCTACCTCCTGTACCTGTCTGTCTAAGTCCGTCCATATGTATGGAGTCTGGACATGGGGGTCCATATGGATATAGGTCTAAGCTTTTCCTAGAACACCAGCTGATAAGATTTGCGTCTATCCAGCCCTGGTCGAGCCACTCACAGTTGCCTGGCACGCTGTCCATCGCGCGCCGATCGAAACGGCGAAGACAGCACTGGTCGTCGGAGGCGGACCCATCGGGCTGGCGGTCGTTCAGGTCCTCAAAGCGCGTGGGGTGGAGCGCATCGTGGTCGCCGAAGTGTCGCGAGAACGACGGCGGTTCGCAACGGTGCTCGGGGCGACGGACGTGCTGGATCCGCGCGAGGCGGATGTCATCGCGACGGTGCGGGCGATGACGGGGGATGCGGGGGCGGATGTTGCGTTTGAGTGTTCGGGGGTGACGGCTGGATTGGAGACGGCGATCCAGGGGATTCGGGTGCGGGGGACGGTGGTGATTGTGTCGTTGTGGGAAGAGAAGCCGGTGATTGATGCGATGGAGGTGGTTTCGTTTGAGAAGCAGGTGGTTGGGGCGGCGATCTGCGAGGATGGGGATTTTGAGGCGGTGATTGAGGCGATCAATTCGGGTGAGTTTTCATTTGCTTTTCGTTTCTTTTCTTTTCTTGGGGTGGACATTCAATCTGTCTGCTGGGGTGGTGTTACTGGTGTATAGATCCGGGCCAGACGACTAACGTGGGATTGTAGGTCAACTCGCGCCCCATGCGATGATCACAGGCAAGATCCCCATGGAGGCCGTGGTGGAAAAGGGATTCGAAGCGCTGGTTCGCGAACGAGACCAGCACGTCAAGATCCTAATTGATATCTCGGCGTGACCCTCGAGCGCTGAGTCCTTGTCATACACGGGATGGATGGACGAGGGAAGTCAGTCAGTCTATACGAAGTTACGAGCATGTCATATCCTACATGCATGGCGATCATCCCCCCAGCTACTATAGCAATGACCCCCACCATAGCCTTTTCTCTCTCACACCATTTTGCTTCTTCTCGCTCTTGTACCGCCGTAATCTCCCTCCGATGGGGGTCTTGACTGTCATGAGTCTCTTCTCCGCCCTCCATCTAGACCATCGATCCTCCCAGCCGGGATGGGATGGTGCAACCCCCGATAATGCCAAGCACGTTCTACAATCCTATCGCATGCCCCCGACGGGACGGCGGGATCGAAAGCGCAGTCGTGATTGGTATCTGCGCTTGTTTTGGGCACCCTCTTTTTTTTTTCCCCCGACGCAGGTAGACCAAGGTTCCAGGTCCAGGTCCTCGGGGGGTAAACTCGCATGATGCCCGCGTGGAGGGCCCGAGGATGAAGCGGACAGCGCTGGCTCCCACACGGGTTGCGAATGTGACGATCTGAGTTGGGATCTGGGCTGGTTGGTCGTCATCGGGGTTGGGATGAACTCTGGATTGGGTCGAATTTTGTCCGGTTTAGTCCTGCGGCTGGACTCTGTCGGATGTTTGGGACTCAGGTTGGTATACCTGAGCGACACGCTGGGGTCTGGAATGCATGGCGCGAGGAGCGTGGCGGAGAGCGGACTCCACCGGGGGGGAAAAGAGGGAAAAAAGAGGAGAAAAAAAGGAGAAAAAAAAGGAGAAAAAAGAGGATTCAGAGGTTTTGTTGACAGCATGCGTGAGGTAAATACTGCTACTGGTCCTGAGCAGAGGGCAACCGAGCTGGTCGGCTGGACGGTCTCACTTGGCTGCGCATGTACATGGTGTCGGACTGCAGGTCTGTCCACTCCTCTCTGACCCGACTGACCCTTTTTTTTTTTTCTCTCTTGTTCTTTCCGAGTCCAGCGGGGCGGTTCGAGGCTGTACTCCGTAGATGGACAGGCGTTCGATCGCGCCATGGGGGGATTTTAGTGGCACGCCACGGAAGGCTATACATAGCCGACAACTCACCATCGGGGCCAGGGTTGGAGTGATCCACGATCACGACTGGGATTCTCGCATCGGAGCACTCCTATTAATAATCGTTTCCGACGGGACCAAACCACCTGTCTCATCGGGAGAATTCTCCTTGGATGTGTTCCGGCGAACGAGGTCAGGCATGTCTGACTCGGAATTAGGGCTTTGCATGCAGCTGCGGCCAACTCTCCGATATCCTCTAACAACAACCGGCAGGAGGATTACGACCACGACTTAGGGACAAGGGACAGGAGAGACTCAATGGGCCTGTCGCTAGCCTCGCTCGGCATCGGTTTCCACTCGGCACTCTTGCAGGATTAGGCGAACGATCGAACCCTGGGGTCCTGTCGCCTGAAGTATACGATCTCCCGACTCTCTCGCCCCCAACGCCATTAACTACGATTTCTGCTCCACCCGACGAGACAAGGCAACTCGCATCGCGTCTCATCGGCCTGTTTCTCCGCCTGGAATCCCGAGTTTTTCTCTTCTGACTATATTCTTGGGCGTCTCCCGTCGGACGCCAGTGGACCACGTCCGAACGCCCCCACCCGCAGTTTCATCCGTCTGGCACATCTGGGTTTAGATCGCCCGGTTTTTTCTTGGGGCGCTGCGTTGCTGGTCGATTGCGTGGTCCGTCGCGGGTGTTGGGGGTTTCTCTTTCATCGGTCACCTCTTTGTCCCCCGCTGCTTCGGCCATTCTCCCCAGAGACCTGTCCGGGACGTCTGATCGGGTGCACTGGTGTTCCGAACTCTCGCACGGTCCCGAGTACGACGACCGACTTCTGACAGACGACGACGATCGACGACGAAGGAGGCGCCGGGTTGACTCCGACGATCCCTCCGATAGATCCAATTGCGGCATCGCATACACGCTCGCCCCTGCGATCGACCGGCAGCCCGAATCTTGGGGGGATTTTTACCCTGCTGTCGATCCCCCGAGTACGACAGCAGGTTGGATTGAGTCCCCTCTCTTTTTCTCTCCCACTGGCGTACTCGTTCGTACCATCTGCCCGGTTGCGCCCCGACGCAATCGAAACAGGGACCGACCGACCCGGAGACGCACCCATACGGATACGCATACTCTCCATACACACCGACGACATCGACCATGGCGACACCCCTCCACGGCACCGCCATCATTACCGGCGGGAGCGGTTCCCTCGGGTCCGAGACCGCCATCGCCATCGCCAAATCCCAGCCCTTCGTCCACCTCCTCCTGCTCGCCCGCGACATCCGAACCGACCGGGTCCGCGACCTCCTCGACCGCATTCGACTGATCGGTCCGCGGTCCATCGAAGTCGCCCGAGTCGACTTCACCAGTTTCAATTCCATCGTCAGTTTCGCGCAGAACACCGTCGAGCGGGTGCAGGCCAAGGAGATCCCGCCGGTGACGCTGTTGATCAATTGCGCGGCCGTGTCGTCATATGTCACCGACGAGGTCACACGAGATGGCTACGATCCCGTGTACCAGACAAACTGCATTGCGCCGGTGCTGTTGACCGTCAGTCTGCTCGAGGCGTTCCGCGCAGGGGACGGGACGCCCAATGGCGGCGCCAAGGTCATTAATATTGGGTGTGCCGCCATGGCGAAGGGGTCGTTGGATTATTTCGAGCGTATGGAAGTGGAGCAGGTCCATGCGCGGCCGGGGACGCCCTTGAGCTCGAAGCAAGGGAATGCGCGGTTTGGGAGTAGTAAGCTCATCATGAGTGCGGCGATGTATGCCTTGCGGAGGAGCTTGGTGTTGGTAAGCTGCCCGTTCCCCTGGCGTGCTCTTCCTGTTGGTCTTGCTGGAGCTCTGGTTGGACATCTGCGTGGGAAGATATCAGAGCTGGGATCGGGGGAGGCCCCAGTGGGCCGGAAGAGAAGAGACTAACACGACCGTCTAGACTGGAAACATCTCGCTTAATATATTCACCCTCGATCCGGGAGGCCTCGCCGGAGAGAGCCACTTGACGACCACGGCGCCTCGGTCCGTCCGCATGGCCCATCACACTCGGTCTGGACTCCGACCATTCCTCCGAGTCTTCTCCAAAAGTGCCATCAACAAGACCAGCGTTCCCGCCAAGGTCATAGCCAGAGTCGCATTCCAGCGCGACACGGTGGAGACCTGGGGCAGGGAACGATATTATATCTTGGATGGTGAGTATGAAGCCGGATCCGTCGTCACGGCGTTACGGGACCCGCCCCAGATGGAGGCGTTGCTCCAGAAGGTGATGCGCCAGGTGGAGATTGGCGTGAAGGGCATGGGATCGCCCCAGTCGCGGATTTCGCGACTGA
>RHLO01000195.1:0-46670 GCA_003719415.1 Aspergillus olivimuriae
GGGGTTACTTCGTTGGACCTTTCAAGGAACTTTTTTACGGGCTTTCGCTCAGCAGGCCGCGACTTGACGACGACGATAAAGCGAAGGAACAAGATAAAGACCGATATATCTCCCTTCTATCAACGACTCTGGAAAAAGTTTGATCTGAGAAAACATCATTCATAAATCATTTGACTCACCCTGAACTTGCCATCAAGCTCATCCATGGCCTTCCTCAGAAGCAGCACCGACGAATTGAATCAGTGTATACACACCTCACATATCTGATGTTTTATCGCCACAAGACTAATAATTCAACACTGTAGGGTATTTCGGGCTGGAGACATGATTAAAATCTACCCCTTATCCCCATTATTGACGGATCATTAAACCCCTCAAATTCGTATAGGGCCTGCCGCTTTCCACCCAATTTTGGCCGTCCTTCTTTCAATACACTTAACTGGTCGCCTACTGGATGTTGGTTCGGTCCTGAGGGCACAATCCCTCACATGAAGTTACTGGCGCACACTGCAGTTGAAGGACAAGATGGGGTGCTCCTTCGAGAGGAGGTGATCACGAGCCTACAGATCATGACCCATCGCGTCCAGCTGGAAACACTCAGCAAGCATGCTGTTATACCGGTCACTTGTACCTCTCTATAAGAGGCCATATGGAGTCGAGGAAGCTAACCATAGATTATACGAGAGCAGTTGATGTTGCTTTCCATCATGGGCGAATACCATGGTAGAATTTTGATTGCCTTTTTGATGAGGATCATCTAGTCATCGAGATATCATCATCGAAATGATGCTATAGAAAGAACAAGGAGCCTTACAAGCTCTTCTTGAGATATAAGGCCTCCACCAATGATGAGAGAATAGCAGAGAAGAGAATATAGTGATAAGTTGGTAATAATTTCTCGCATATACTCTAGTAGGGCTGAAACTTTAGAAATAACACTACTATATACTCGGGACTCTCCTTCCGTAATCTAATTGTTTCTCTGTCTGGATGACAAACTTCATATGAATCTAGTCCATCTGTGATGTTTCGGTTCACGTCTGATGGGGATTGGCTGTCTCTGATCGATTGAATTATTATGGGAGTTCATCGTGAATGTTCAAGCAAAGAGAAGATCCCACGAGGTATTGTTGCTATCGCTGTGCCCAATTCCCCCGGTCATTACTTCAGAGTCAACCCGAGTACCCTCGGGATACGGCATCTACACATAAGAACGAGGTAGGGAAATCTATTCCATTTAACTATTTTTTAAGACACATTGACATTGGTCATACAGAGGCTAATACAATGGTCTAAAAGAAAAGAATCTAAAACATTCCCAACCAAATATAATACACCAAAACAATTCGTGGTTCATCGTCTATTTGGCGATCTCAACACCACCAGTGGCACCGAGCAGGCGCTTGATGTCACCATAGATGGCGAACTGACCGGCGGTCAGGGTACCAACCATGAAGAGACGGGCACCGATACCGGCGTAAGAGCCACGGAGACCGAGCTCCTTACCGATCTTGATCAGACGGGAGACGGTACCCTCACCAGGAGCGCCAGGGGTCTTGTTGATCTTAGAGAGCATGGTGTCAGCGGGCTGGGAGACGAGGGCAGCAGCGAAACCGGCAATGAGACCAGAGCCAAGGTTGATTCCAGTCTTGGCACCGTCGGAGAGAGAGTCCTTGTCGACAGACTTGAAGGCAGCCTCGGAGACCTTCTCGAAGACGACGAACTTAGCCATGGTGTAGGGGACCCTGTTAACCTGCGTTAGCCAAAAATCCTACTGCGGGAAACAGACGAATCACAGCGATTGATCCGTGCGACGCAATCGGGGAGAACTTACTGCTTGAAGAGGATGGGACCGAAACCAGAGTAGAAAGCACCGATACCCTCAGACTTGAGGATCTTGCTGAAACCGCTCAGGAGACCGCTAGCGAAGTCGGGCTGAGAGACAAGACGGATACGGGTAGCTTCCAGAGGGCAGAGGGCGATATCGGCGAAGAATTCGGCGCAAGCAGACGAGGCGAGGTAGACGGCGGTGCGGTTGTTGGAGGCAGTCTCGAGACCGAGCTGGTTGATAGCCTGCTGCTTGAAGAACTCATAACCACCGAACTTGAAAGCACCCTGGAGGAAGTAACCGGCGGCGGTAGGACCGAAACCAGTGAGGAGAGCGCCAGCACCCTCTTTAGCGATAACCTGACGGAAACCACCGATCATACCACGGTTGTAGGTGGCGGGGTCAAGCTGGATTCTGGTCTTGACGCTGTGACGGGGCGAGATGGGTTAGCCAAACTGAAGCCGGCAGATCCGTCGCGTGGACGAACGGGGATAAAGGTGCGGTGTGTCGTCGGCCGGACAGGAAAGCGAACACGCGAATACCGGCGGACAGCGGATGAGGGCGCGCGTTCCTGGCGACGACGAGACCCGAAGATATCGAACCGAGCGAGAGGGCGATGGGACTTACACATCGACGGGAGTGAGGGCACCGTGGGTGACGGAGCAGCAGACAGCACCAGCGAAGGCGAATCTGGAGTAGAGCTGGAGGCCACTGAGCTGGGGAGCAGCAGGCTGGACGGGGGCGTCCGCCTTGGGGGCGTTGGCAGCAGCCATTATTCTGGTGTATGTATATTAAGGGGGAAACACCCAGCAGAGGAAGGAGAAGAGCGGAGAGAGTTGTGCGGTGGGGTGGAGCACAAGAGGAGGAGGCAATTGAGGATGATGGAGATGAGATGGGAAGAAATTGAAGGGTCAAGGAGGATTTGAAAGGGATGGCTCGGCTCGAATGCCACTAGCGGCGCCGACTCCGAAAACTTTTCGCGGGCCAATGCGGGCGACGCTCGGATGCACGACTTGCCACCGTTTCACTCCGATCGCCCGGACAACCTCAGGCGCTCGGTGAGGGTTCTGGATAGGATGATTGGGGTCTCAATTGCGACTACATATCGTCGCTCGCAATCCATATCGTCTAAATTCCTGCCAGGGCCCTCTCGAAGACATCAAAACCCACCAGGGAAATTCTTCCCCCCCGCGGCCTCTGTCGCCCGTCGTCCACCCGCAACCGTGACCCGGATTTTGTCCGGATATCGGCACCCGACTAGTATCCATGGTCACTAAAATGCCCCCTTATGTCATACCCAGCCTTCCTGTGCTCCGGCGCATCGCACATGGACTGTGCTTTGAGCCGGTCGCTAGGTATCGTCCCCACTAACAGAGTGACGGTATTCCACCGCCACTGATTGGTGGGATTTGTTGCTGTCCCAGTCGAGTTATGTACACAATGACTCAGCGGAGTGTCTGCACGAACACAAGCTCACGTGATATACACAATCACCTGATTCAGTCCCTTCCCAATCGGGCAGCCGTACCTGATGCCCAGGCTCCGAATAGCCTCACTTCCATCGTCTCCGGATCGCACTGGGCATCCCACACGGTACAAGACGAGAGGTCATCGTCTCTGGTTCCGTGGGCTTCTGCCTGGCCACCAATCTATTTAAATCCTTCCACAACCCCCCAATCCCTCTCTGCATGCATGGTCCTGTTCGAAGGACATCACCAGAACGACCTCTCCTTGGCAACATCATGGCTCAGCTCCAAGCCTCAGCCAAGCTCCTAACACAACTGATCATTGTCTGCTTGACATACCGCTGCTTCTGTCGGTGTCCGTGGGTGTGACGACCTCCCGCACTCCAAGCCCATAGCCTCCCGACCGTCATCCTACCTTGCAGACAGGCAGTCAATCTATTTTAAATCTGACGTGTACTGCATACGGGTAGATCTATCATGCACTCTTGCCAACCTTGATAAATACACGGCGCATGCCCTTCCTCCCATAGATTGAACATGGATGCTGCTCACCCTGGTTGAACGCAATCTGCATTTCCCCAGCTCTTAAGCAGCCTGAGGCAGAGATTCGTGCAAGCCGGATTTCCTCCGATTAACCACAATGTTGTGTGGCCTCCCCCGAACGAGAAAACGGCGTCAGAGAAAACTAATTGAACGTGAGTGAATGTTTACAATCTCAACATGCTAAAATGAATACTTTCGCGAACAGCCGACGTTGACAAGACGCAATAGAGGCCGCGCAAGATTTGGATTTACTTCCGTCATGGACAGCCCCGGACAACTCCCTCATGTTCGAGGCCTTTGAATGGCATGTTCCCGCAGATCAAGCGCATTGGCGCCGTCTCATGCAAGCTTTGCCTTTCCTCCAAGCCATTGGCGTCGATAATATATGGATCCCTCCCGCCTGCAAGGCCATGAGTCCATCTGGGAATGGTTATGACGTGTACGATCTGTACGACCTCGGGGAATTCAATCAAAAAGGCTCCCGAGCGACGAAATGGGGCACAAAAGAGGAACTGCAAGCCCTCGCGTCGCGTGCAAAAGATCTTGGAATCGGCATCTGCTGGGATGCTGTACTCAACCATAAAGCCGGTGCAGACTTCACAGAACGATTTCAGGCAACTAGAGTGGACTCGAGACGTAGGTTTCCTTGATACTGAGTCCCTCTTATTTGACTGACACGGTTGTGAATGGCAGATAGAGATGTGGACATCCCGCCGGTAAAAGAGATCGAGGGCTGGGTAGGCTTCAACTTCCCCGGGCGTGGAAATCAGTATAGTTCGATGAAATACCATTGGAAACACTTCAGCGGTGTTGATTGGGACGAATCACAAAAGAAGAGTGCAATATACAAGATCATCGGTCGCAATAAAGACTGGGCACAGGACGTCAGTCTCGAAAATGGCAATTATGATTACCTCATGTTTGCCGATCTCGACTACACAAACCCTGAGGTCCAAGAAGACGTTCTGAAATGGGCAGAATGGATAGCGACCCAGCTCCCCCTCAGTGGCATGAGGCTGGATGCCGCTAAACATTACTCGGTGGGCTTTCAAAGAGAACTTGTCGAACGTATCCGTGAGACCCTTGGACCAGAATGTCTTATAGTTGCAGAATACTGGAAGGAGCAAACCGGATTTCTGCTGAACTACTTAGAGAAAATGGACCATCAATTGTCCCTATTCGATACCCCTTTGGTTGGTCGATTTTCGCGTATCTCACAGCTGAAGGGTGCAGATATCCGCCGAGTTTTTGAAGGCACGTTGGTGCAGAGCGAGCCTGACCATGCAGTTGTGAGATCCCTTTTTGTGACCCTCTGGATTTCCTTGGATTCTCACAACATGTCATAGACCTTTGTAGCGAATCATGATACGGTAAGAGTCAAGATTTAAACCTGTTGACGAACCTTTGTTAATCTCGCTGCATTATAGCAACCTGGACAATCTCTGGAGGTATGTCTTTAGAACACTATCCAAAGCACGCATTCCAACCGCCGTCATGATTTTCCAATAGGCACCTGTGACGCCCGAATTCAAACCCCTGGCTTATGCGTTGATCTTGCTCCAAAATCGGGGACACCCGTGTCTGTTCTTTGGGGATCTGTACGGACTGAGGGGAGGGGTTAGGGGCCCCATGGCCCCTTCATGCGGTGGCAGGCTCCCTGTACTCTGTCAAGCTCGGAAGCTATATGCTTATGGAGAACAGCAGGATTATAACGACCAGCCTTACTGCATTGGTATGGGCTCCCTTCCCTGTTACTTCGTGCCCTTTATTGCTACCCATCCTGACAAAGTCAGGTTTTGTTCGTTATGGCAACCTTCGGCATCCATCGGGCCTTGCATGCATTATGAGCAATGCTGGAGCGACAAAGAAGCGAATGTACGTCGGGCGGAATCATGCTAAAGAAGTATGGACGGATATTCTCGACTGGAGTAAAGATACTGTCACCATTGACAGAAAAGGCTATGGGACCTTCCCCGTGGCTGCAATGAGCGTGAGCGTCTGGGTCAACTCAGTTGCTGAGGGGAGAGATGACCTGCTCCGTGACTTGTAAGTTTCCTTGCGTCACCATGTTTCATGATCAGGGCTTTCTGACTTGTGTCCGCATTGCGATGAGTAGTGATACAAACATTTATAAAAGCGAATAAGATATTCTTGGTTCTCAATGTTATTTTCCATTCGGCAGTCCATAATCATTTTAGCCCCTAGTTGCAATGGCGGCGTCGTAAGCATAACGCAATAATACTTCCCGTGGCGCGGCAGAGACATTGGTGAGCGTGATCCAATTCACATAGCTGTCCACTGAGTAATGATAAACGTAGGTACATTCCTTGGAGATATCTTTGGCCCATCATCACGGGTCCAAGAATCCAGTCGTGCGGTTTCTGCGCCAGGGAGCTGTCTAAACAGGTCTGTGATGTTAGTTCCGCGTCTCTGCACTACTTCTTTAGAAACCTAGCTTGTCATTCCAACGGTCTCCATCGGTTTCATAATTGCCGGATTCGCTGTTAAATGGCATGATAATTTCCCATCCTGGCCAAAAGCCAGGATTGCAAGCTGGGCTTTAATCGAAGATTACCCACTATTTGGAAGGTACATACAAAAGGTCCGTGGAGGGTGGACGGCAATTCTTTGTAAGTTTTGGACACATTAGAAGTTGTTTGTTTCTTCTTATATGTTGTGCCAATTATCTATTCATCATCAAAGTCCGAATCACTCAACGATCCAGTCTCGTAGGATTCGCGAATCTCCCCAAGTCCATTTACAATGTTCTCTCGTTCGTCCACTCCGACAATTCGGCTGGCAATCGTCTCGAACCTCTTGATCTTATCGGCAGTACGGGATGATGCCGTCAATGTCGTCAGAAGATTGATCTTTCCTCCAACCTTTGCACCTTGGAATATGTTTGTAGGAAAGCTGTCCAGAATAGGGAATCGCAAAGGCGTGTAGAAGCTAATTTCCAGTCAGTATTCATCGATTATACTGCGAATAGTATGTGTTTAGAAAGTGTTCTTACCTCTGACACATTGGTTCTGAATTGTGATATTGCCTTCTCCTGGCGAAGCCGATGTCCTCTGATTCTCCATCCGTTGGGCTATTTTCCACCCCACGCCATACTTGCACCTGGTTGTAGATATGCGACTGATTGCTGTTTCCCTCGTCATATGAGAAGTCTATATCGAACTCCTTTTGAACCTTTGAGCCCGGTTCTTCAGTACTTTCGTCCTTGCCAATGTGGCTGGCGTGGTCATCCTCATTGGAGATAAGTCGAGACTGGAGCTCAAAGATCTTATGAGTGCCATCATCGCCAGATAAGGATGCTTCAAAGTCATGATACGGGCGCAAACGTGTAGGTAGCATCGCGCTCTCCACGGCCGAACTAAGCAAAGCCGATGTCTGCCACTCCGAACGTGGATCGAAGTGGACAGTGCTTGGAATGCGACTTGGTGGATCAATGATAGGTATATACAACGAAGACTGGGGAGAGACTGTATAAAGAGTGCGAGCCTTGTTGATATCACGCTTCACTTGCGCTTGCTGTGTTTTGTTTGGAACGGGGTTAGATGTATTGTGCAAGCAAGGTAAGGTAGTGAGAGACTAAACAAGGAACATACCCGCTGAACTTTTGCGCCATCTTCGATCGCCCAAACCCAGATGGCTTTTTTGCCATACTCATCGCGCAGCCTGTCAATATAGCTCGCGGCGAATCCACCCCAGGCATCGTCAGATCCGGTAAACACCTGTAGAGCTCGGAGCTGGTCACATTCTTCCGCAAATGGCCGGACATCGCGGTCTAGTAGGTCGTGCTCCTTATCGAGTTCGCCGAAGAGATCTTCGCCGACATTCCAGTCCTCAAATGGCATCGTGCGCGAATTCAGCTCATAGTCATTAAGCTGTACGATCGACCGTGGGTGGTAGAATAGCCGGTTGTAATCGGACCAGTACCGGACATTTTCTGTAGAGAGTGTGGGAGGAGTGGATCCGCTGTCCAAGCTCTTTTGGTAGTCGCTTTGCAGAATTTGTGGCTGCTGTTGAACTACCTCCTTTCCGTCCCTAGAGCAATTGTGGGATATGTGAATATCAATTCAACAGAGGAAAGGATTGGCTCTTGACGACGTCAATCGCAGAATGATCAGATGGATTCAAGCGGACTTTACCATAAACCTTGACCAGGAATGGAATCCTCGGTCAATTCGTAGAGCGCATTGTACTTGCGCAACGTGCCGAATGCACCCTTGAGATCGTATATGACCGTCCGAGGTGTGTATGTTTCGGAGCCGTCTGCCCCGACACCGGGACGGAAATGCACATCGTGGTCAACAGGTGATTCATCTTCTGCATTGTATGTAAAATAAGATTCCTAGTTGGACTGGTTAGTTCGGCGGTTTCAGCACATGAAGCCGGCGGGGCTTACTTGGAGGTTCCAAAAATGGGTGGCCAGGTAGTTCGCCCGCTGCCCCAACTGAAGAGTGACTACTTCATGCATGATCCACCGCTGTGATTGTGCGGGTGGACTAATAGTGGTCTACACGACAGTCTATTGTGCTTGAGAGTTCCGAATGGATTGAAGTCATGATTCTTGATGGTGGGACACACAAGAACATCGCGCACAGACCAGCTCGACAGTGATCCCGGTTAGGCTTAGTGTCATCATTATCACACGTGATCTAATGCCAGATATTGAAGGCAGTAATCGTTGTCGAGGGCAACCGGCACCTGACCAGACGGAGACAAACATGACAAATGTTTTGGTTCGTCACCGAGAAAGATCAGCCGAGCACCTTCTCCACAACAGCGGACGTCAACGGCAGGCGCTTGTTTATTATCTCGACACGCACCAAATCTGCCCCAGGTGTCATGTTCCCTCCAGCTCAACCATCATACTAACAATCAACCCGCCCCCAGCATCCCTGAGTGATGGATTCTCCATCAAGCGTCAGGTCGAGCCCTTCAAAGGTGTTCCGAAGCCCTCTGTCAAGCCCCACGAAAGTCCTCAACCCTCTTTCATCCGAGCGCATGAACCAGCAGAGCATCAACGGCTCACCATCTCACCATACCGATATTTTCACGTCCCCTCGAAAGAACGCGAGAGGGCTCTCCGATGTCCAGTCTAAAGTCGCGTTCTTAAACAACCTGTCCAAAAATGGCAGCCCTGTGTCAAACCAACTCGCTTCCCAACAGTCGTCGGGGGCCAGCTCCGCGGCTCTCCAACGCGCTATCCTCGGTCGCGAAGAAGCCGAATCCGCTCTCGCAAACGTGACTGCCGAACTTTCAGAAGCACAATCCCGTGAACGCCGCATAAGCGAACGACTCGAGTCGCTGCTGGAGGAATTGCAATCGGCAAAGGAGCGACAAGGCCATGAACGGTCAGTCTTCGAAAAGGAAATCCGCAAAGCACGAAAAGAGGCGTTCCGCGCTGGCTCGACACTCGTCAAGCTCCAGGAGGAGTTAAGACATAGCAAATCGGAGGCTAAGGGGCTGAAAGAGGAGCTTCGAGCCGAGAAGGAGGCCAAGGAACAAGCCAAGCAAGAAGCATTCGAGAGAGCATATGCGCTTGCCGGTCTCATGGAAGAGATGGAGGTCTTGAAGGAACAATTACGGGCTGCCGAAACGAATAAGCGCGCAGATAGCCTGGAAGCCCAGGCCCAGGCTATCGATACCAAGGATGTCGGAAGACTGTCGCTCGCCGAGGGCGACTTGGCGTTGCTAGCGACACCCCGGCCATTGAAACGACCTGCAGAAGAGCCAGCCAAATCGGCACTCGATGATGCTTCGAATGCCGACCCTGTGAAGGCTGCCCCGCCAAAAAGGATACGCCTATCTGATATCCTGAGAGAAGAGCTTTTGAAGGATGATGAACCTCCACGTCAGCTGACTGAGGTGGAAGACCTCCAGGAGAAGCTTGAGGATCTGAAGGAACTTCTCGCACACGAAAAATCCGTACGAAAAGATGCCGAAAGCACTGTCAGGTACATGAAGTGGGAATGCAGCATAGGCTGGTGCCAGTGTCGAATTGATGAGGCAAAGGCCAAAGAAGCCCTCCGGAAGAAGCTTGCAGCGGAATCTGGTCGACCAGAAATCGAACCGTCAACCGAAGAGCGTGCTCGCAATTTCCCTACTGCGAAGGAGATTTTGAAGCAAGCAGAATTATCTCATTGGAGCAAATTATACGAAAATCCATCCGTCGAAGCCATGAAACTCGAGCGCCAGCACAATGATACTCCACAGGGTACCTTCAGACAGGATTCTGATCGACATGTGTTACCCACAAAGTCCGAGGACAAGCATCCAGAGCCAAAGCAAGACCAATTGAAAGATGTCGAAAACCAGGCAGCGGCTCCTTTTGAACCGGAGAAAAGTGTCGAACATCATGTTGAGGACATGGATTCCACCCCGACACAAAAGACAGTCAAAGAGAACCACATCTTGCCGGATGGACATAGCGAGAGACCTAATCCAATTGAGCCTGTGAAGGAAGAGCCCGAGCTAGAAGATGATCAGGGTTTCATCAATGACGAGGTCATGGTGGAAGAAGAAGAAGCTGTCAATGGAGAAGACGAAGATGAAGGAGAGCCTATGATTACTTTTTCGCCAGCTACTGGAACATTTCACACCATACCCTCGCCTGCTCGATCGCCTAGAAAACCTCCTCAGGAAATTCCGCAGACTGAACCTGAGCTCCATCATTCACCTACTCCTGCTGGGCACCAAAAATCCCCTGAACTCGCTATTAACGACGTCCCATTTCAACCCTGCGATCCCCAGTCCCACAATTCACCGGCTGCTATTGACGTCCCGTGGGACTCTCCGCTCCCGAAGCAAAACAACAACCGTGGCCAACAACCATCTTTCCAGCCAAAGGAATTCAGAATCCCTTTGCGGAATGACCCTGCCCCTCAGCACAGGCAAACCAATATGTCGGAGGCCCCCATCAATCGGGAAGAAGCCCTAGCTCAAATCAGAGCACGAAGAGGGCGCACAAACACTATGAAGAGGTCCGTCAGTGCAAATGAAAGCACGTTTCGCTCCGGAGGAATGGGCGTCACACCTGTTCGGGCAGCTCGACGGATTCCTGGGGTTCAAAATGCCCAGAAGAGTAATAGTGATGCGAGGAGCCGACGGGATCTGAGTGCACCGGTCAGAATGTTCCATCGGTGACGACATGTACGCCCCATGCCTTCCTTCAGGCACATACTTATGATGTTTTGATTTTTTTGGACGTTCTCCCCCTCTTGGCAATGCGTGTTCTTAAATTGGCATTTTATGATACCCTCATGCGTCCAGCGGTAAAGGCGTTCTCGATGCTCATTTCGAGAGGCGTCGGAAGTGTTTGATATTTGTTATTGTCTGCAAGTATAGTCAATTTTGTTTCGTCGTCGTGTTAATCCCTTCCTTTACACATCTCTTTTGTCAAGTGTCATTTATCTTAGCATTCTGTGGAGTATCATTGCCCTAAAGTGTGTGTGTGTGTGTAATTGTTCCTATCTTATCCTGACGCATTCAAAAGTATCCTAGATGTACAGTCGGTTGTGCTTTGCATCCTAGACTTGTTTTACAGATAGGAATCATGAGACAAATCCAAAAGTCATATTGGTCAACAGGGCCGCAGTATACCTCAATTGAGAAGTTGTTCGTATGTATGGGTAAATGAATGCTTCTAATGATAAAAAGCCGCATTTCCAAGATACACCTAGAGAATGGAAACTCCGCAGCACCGTATACGTGCGCTATGAATATCCGCCTTGCGCCCCCACCACGAGCGTACGAGCTCCTCCACAAAGACGCGATCCGCAGCACTCCACGCATCAAGGCCCATCTCAGTCATATCCTCCGTAGTGACCTTCACCGGTTCATCCTCATCAAACATCGCTTTCCAATTCTGGGATTCCCGATTCGTGGCCCCGGAGCTTTCGCCTAACAGAGGTGATGCGGAGTCGTCTTGAGTGGTCTCTCGACCTACTGCAATCGATGGCTCTGTATCATCCTCCGGTTCGTCTTGATAAGGGGCATCCGCTTCACTGATGGCTTGTCCCTCTCCATCCTCGCCGTTGCGACTATCATGTCGGGCGATAACGTCCGAAAGAGTCACGAATATCTGGGCAGTCAGACGACGGAAGTAGGCAACAAGGGCAATTTCCGGGGGCTGCTGTAAGGACGAATCCACCGCATGCATACTTCGACGACTGCCCGATCCAGAGGGTGGGCTAGGAAGAGAGTCGATGCTGGCTAATAATCGCGTATCCTGCTCCAGTTGGTGCTCTTCTTCCTCATCTTCGCTGAGACCTTCACGCTTTTCGCCGGCTGATGCCCACCAAATAAAGGATGAATATGCGAGACGCGTCCATGAAAGCGGCTCCACGACAGGACTAGACGAGAAGGTAGAGGCAGTGTCCGACTCATCGTCTGTTGTTTGGACTTCCGAGTCACGGGAGACCTGGTGCAACCCCTTGCGAAGGGTGGCATAACGTCGCGCATCTCGCTGTGTTGCTTTCAGTTGGATGGCCTGTGGTGTATTATGCTTTGCTGTTGGTGTGGGCAGGACAGAGATCTCAGGATAAACCTTCTCCACTGCATTCTTCGCATGAGATGCAGGCAATGTCACTAGGACATCGAAAAGGTCGGATTTCATAGTCAAAACGCTGTCAGTGCTACAGGCGATCCAAGCAGCGTCTTGATCAGCCCCAGGAGAGACTCCAACGAAAGAGGAGAGGTATGGTATATCATGAATGCCGACGTTGAACAAGGGACGAGGCCGTAAAGTGGGTATATGATCTGATGGGAGAAGAGGAAGAAGGGAATTCGGCAACGATGCGATCAAAGCTAAATCGTACACTGTGAATGTGTTAGCGACAGTCTTGCAGAATATGACCTCACTTACCATAATTACAGGGTATCTGGACAGGGGCTTCCGCCATGAAAAGGATTCTCTTGCGGAGTAATGCTGCTCTGTACAACGGGTATAGGAGGGGTCCGAAACAATCAAGGAAGTCTGGAAGAGATGAGGCGGGATGGAATGGTGTCAGGGCCGGCCTGGGTGTGTCCAGCACAATCGCATCACTGAATGCACGGCTCCGACGTTGATTATCCGGTCGTTCTCCATGGGCGCGCAGGCGGAAGCTGAGTGGTGATTCGAGAGGAGAGTCGGGCGCAATGTTCGACGCGTCATTATCACGTATTTCATAAGCATTCCAGTATTCTGAGAGGGCTTCTGTGTTGGACATGTCCTGGGCATAATTTCTAGAAAGGAAAACATGTTAGATAACTTCAAGAATCCTCTATTGACGGAAGCGATGACTTACTGCGCTAGTTCCTTGAGCTTTGGTGCATGTCTCCAGCTCTTTCCCAGCCTACCGGAAGCCAGAGGTACCAAGATACCAATGGCAAACATCTTCGCGTTACGTTCAGCCTCCTCTGCGGGATGATTGACGAAAGCGCTGATACCAGCATATTGTTCGTGAACGAAGTATCTAGACGCATGTAGGTTAGCGTGGAACATATAACAAGCTCGTCGCAGACATACACAATATCGTCTGAGACATTATGAAGCCCCGATGGGAGTGACTTGTATTCAACGATGCCCTCAACCTCCACTGCGCGTAATAAGTTAGCTGATGCTAATCGTCATAGGCTGTCTGAGTAACCCACCTCCAGGAATGGTGCGTTTCCAGGAGATCACATATCTACATGACGAGTGACAATTAGATCATAGAGATGATAACTGCATGAAGAGATGCAGAGGTCACTTACCCGGCCTTGATATCGAAACGAATGACGAACAAAGCAGCAATGGGGGGAGGCGACTCCATCGCAGAGGTGCGGGGCACATCCAGCCCCAGTGGCTTTCTTTTAAATGGACCAGGTGCCATTTTAAGGATGCGCGTGAGAGTCGCAGGACAAAGGCTCCATGGGACGTGACAGTAAACGTGCACGGAACGGGGATGGCTGCATTGGAGAATCACCTCAAAGCCGAACCCAGGAGGTTGACGATAACCGGACGGGGAGCAGTTGCGGAGAGGACGCCGTTTCTGCCTGAGGTTCCTAGACTAGCCGTCTTAGGTTAGCGGGGCACGGGGTCCTCAATTGGACTCTTCTAGGACAGTCGCGGATGTCTCTCCGTATTCTCTCTATTATTATCTTCGATGTTATGCCATTACATTGTTCGCCATTTTGCAACAGAAGGTCTTGGTTGCTGAATGTTCTTCTTGCTATAGCCTATAGCTCAGGTACCTGGAGTTAGCTGAGTCGCCCATTGTCTTGGCACATCATTCAGCAACGAGTTCGCTGAGCAGAATACTAGTACTGATAATAGCGGGGTGATAGAAAAATGACCACATTCAAGGCATTCAATTCATTTCGCTCGTGTGAAAGGAATTAGTGGGTACCTCCAACTGAGGATACCTATTGACAGGCTGAACAATATTCAGCATACATCACAGCTTTTGCGGAAGGGTAATACAAATGATCATCGAACCCTTACAGCCTCCCCAAACACTGAGGTACTAAGTACCTACTTGAGAAACGATATGGACAAGCAGTCATCGTGTCAAGGTGCAGAATATTCTAAAGTACACATCCAGACAACGGGCGGATGTTCGACTTTCCGAGATTGGGTTTTGATTGTCATTTGATAGAGATATAGATTCTGTCTACATGACTCGCTATACCCGATCCAGTAACTGGCCGTCACCGCCTGCAGAATGGTAGAGGACGGCACTGGTGAACACCATACTGGGACCCCAACAGCTGACATTAAGACTGAACGGAACGGAACTACCACCATCTGAATAAGGTATCTTGTTTGGGATTAATATACATACAATGTCTTCGCAACCTCCTTTTCACCCGTATTACCCAATTGATGCACAAATCTTTGGCTATGCCCCTAATGAAGCGACTCTCCTTCGTCTTCTGACGACAGCAAGCGCCGGTGCTGCAGCCTTACTCGGAATTACCCTTGGCTTCGTCAGCTTTGTGCGACCAGGCATTGGTAAAGCAGACCGAGTAGCTATCTTATGGTTTGTTCTTTGTATGATCGCCCTTCAGTCAAGATTCCAGGGATGGAACAAACAGAAAGGAACGATTAAGACCACGATGTTAATAACTCGTCTACCATAGCCGGTACCCTCCATTGTTGCTTCGAGGGCTACTTCATGATCAATCATGCAGATATGGCTTCGGCTCAGGACTTCTTCGGCCAACTCTGGAAGGAGTACGCGTTGTCCGATTCGCGGTACATGACGGCGGACACCTTGGTACTTTGTATGGAGAGCATGACGGTGGTATGTTCACCCGCAAGGGCGTTCCCTACCCAATCAGGGTTTACAAATCCTGACTGAAATGACGATAGCTCCTCTGGGGACCGTTATGTTTCTGGGTCGCGTACTCGATCTTTACTCGGAGTTCGCTACGTCATCCCCTGCAGTTGATCGTTTGCATGAGCCACCTCTACGGTGACACGCTGTACTATGCCACCAGTCTATATGACCACTATGTTCATGAGCGACCGTATTGCCGACCCGAACCGTTTTATTTCTGGGTTTACTACTTCCTGATGAATTTTATCTGGATTGTGGTCCCATTCTGTAGGTCTCCCTCTGCCGTTTCGTTCCGATGGAATGCTCATTCATGGGCCAGATTACTTTATTCAGAGTGTCCGGACAACCTCGCAGGCTTTCCAGCGTCTGGAGACGATGGACACGGACCATAAATCCCGATAGGGAAACACCAGCATTGATAGTCGGGAGTCCTGGCAGATCCAGAATGACATTGTGATGAGACAGAATACACCTGGTATGTGGATAGCCACACATCACCAATCAGACACCACGGATCGTCTGATTCAGTTTGCAATGTGAGGTGGCCGCGTGAATGACTAGTACAAAGGACACGACATTGCTTAGGCTGAGTGCTTGACTAGAGATAGCTCATGATTCTGGACCCACTTGTTCAAGAATGTTCTTCCCGGAATATGTCTTTGATGGATGTGCTAGTAGCAGTCGTATGTACTAGCGATTTTATACAATGGCGAATGCCAAATCCAACGTGTCCGGTACTCTCACGGATGAGCGTCCGACGATTTGGAACGAACGCGGTGGTATGATGTCTATGACCGCTATGTACTCGACGTAAGGCAAGCTCTGAACCCCAGCCACTGCGTTTCCTGGAATCCTGGTATCTACGACTGCAGCAATACAGCGAGGGGGAAGTTACTCTTGCAGCCAGTCCGCCTACGAGGAGGACTTGGTACCCACAAGAGGGGGGTAAGAATAGGTACACCACCTGCACGAAACGCAAGAAAACGCACGCGGTGACGATCGGATCAGCCAACGGCTCGATGGAGTGAACTGGCCAGGAAAACCTCGGCCGCTGGCTGCAGCGATTGTCATTGCAGAGAGACACGCCGCATGGGACGGGTACACGAGGCTGCCTGACGGTCACACTGGGTATCCCGCAAAACGAACCGCCCGCCGAGCTCCAATGAGCGGCCGAGAGGGAGGATTTCCAGCGGACAGACGTCGCCGTAACCACAACGGGGGTTAGTGCTGGTGTAGTGGCCGATCTGGGCCTTGCCTGTCCACGAATTGGGGCGGTGTTGATCGATGGTTTCCCGGGCAGCCCCAACAGGCCATCCAGTCGATGTATACCCAAATAACACGGCGTCGCAGCCCAGACGGGACAACAGGACAGATCGAGAGACAGAAATATGACAGGCCCCGCGTCCGATTCAGGCCTGGTCCTCCTGACCGTGTGATGCGCATCACCCTCCATTCTTCCAGTCCAGAAGAAGGGGGGGACCTGATTGCGTTTCGGCAGCTGACCCATCCATCAGTCCGCTTTAGTGGGAACGCAAAATAATCATCAGAACCGTCACTGCTGCTGCTCGGTCTGCAGCGCTTCGGCGACACTCCATTTTCATCTGACCGCCGGTTCCCCCTCGTGCCATTTTGGCAGCTTCTTCCTTCTTTTGAATTATTCCTTTTTTTTTTTTTCGTCTCACCTCCTCCTTCTTGGACGCTCGGTTCCCACGATCGACTTGAACACCACGGTTGGCAAGTTCGCCAGGTACTGGACTGTGGTGAGTGGCTGTTGTTTCCCCTCCGTAAACAAACGCCCGCGAGTGACGTCGTCAGCCGCTCCCAGTTCTCACCCACGGATAAACAAACCCAACCACCTTATTTTCTCTCGGTGGCTCGACTCCAAAACACGCATATACTCCCGTGGTCCTCCGGTCGCCTTGAAACGGTTGTCTCGGATCATTACATGCCCCTCCTTCCAGAAACCATGCTAATCTTCCGCCTCGGTCGCAGCAGACACTGATGCCGTCGCCTTCTACTCCGCACCGTCCCTCCAATCGTGGGGGGAGCGCAAAATCATCCCCGACCAAACAGAAACCACTCGATATCGGCCAGCCCTTGGGGGTGTACGATACCAACTCCGTGCGGGCAAAGGTGCGAAAATGGCAGCAACAAGGCGGAGGGGTCATCACCGCCGACGAGGTGGTGTACTACGAGGATGACGGGGAGAATTCAGCCACCGATGTCGTCTCCACCAGCACAAAAGACAAGACACCTGCGAGTCCCGAAAAGGCCTCGGTGGGTCGCAAACGCAGCAAGAGCACGCCTCGCAAACGCCTCGTCAGCGATGAACATTGGAAGATCAATCGAACTTCCACACAAGCCAGCGCGCAGAAGCTCCCACCGCCAAAGCGGTTCTCTCAGTACACAGTGAATGACCCACTGGCGTCCCCCCGCGCAGGAAGAAATGATCACAAAAAGGAGGACAAATCGCGGCCGCTGACCTCGTCGGATGTGTCTTCCAGAGAGGGTAGGAAATCCAAGGCCGGGAAGGATGTCGACTCCATGCTCGAGAGCAAATGCGGCGAAGACGAGACACTATTCAATGGCTCTACCAAATCTGCCGCACGGCCAAAGAGTGCCGGAAAGCCTGCAGCACGCACTTCTTCAGAGTTATCGGAAGAGAAAATCAAGGAAAATGATACAAGAGCGGACGACGACTCCGAGTGGGTAGCGAGTGATGCAGACTTCTCAGAACTATCGCGAAGGAGGGCTCGAGGGCCAAATTCAACGCCTGTCGCGAAACCTCGAGGACCAGCAAAACCACCGAAGGGTGGCATTTTCGAGCATATGTTGGGAGAGTCGAAAAAGGTCTTTGCCAAGGCCGAACCTCCTAAGCCCGTCGCCAATCGAGGTTCCAAAATCGAGGCATGGCTCTCGGGTACATCTGATCCATTCTTTGACAGCATCGTGGACCCGGAGGTAGAGATCCCGGCACCTTTGAAGATGAGAGTCAACAGGCCGAAACGAGAAGACATCGATCACAAGACGGAAGCTGAAACAGAGGGCGGCGCGCATCGACGAAGCAGTGGTAAACGTCGAGGGAAAGGCCGTGAGGAACTTCATGGGGAGAGACACAGGTCATCTACGCATAAGGGCGGTTCGAAAGAGTCCCCGCGTGACACATCCTCCTCTTCTAGCAGAAAAAGATCGGGTGAGCACAGACATAGTCGCTCATCTTCGAGCGCCAAAGAAGATTCTCCTCGCGAGAAACCGAAGACCGACAGGGAAGATACGGCCGACACAGAAATCATTCCCGTGTCTGACGGATCTGAGGTATCCGGGAACAACGCGCCTGTCCCTCTTTCCCGCAAACGACCTTTTCCGAGTACTGGCGTCCATCGCCTCTCTACGATTGCCTCCATGGAGTCTATGAATGCTAGTAACAAGCACCCACAGCCCCAGCCTTCCGAGTCCAAGCCGGAGAAACGCAAGCCATCACCATTACAATTGAAAGAAGATCCGGAAGAACGAGATCATTTCGATCCTGACTCTCTTCCTGTCATTGCATCTCAGCTGAAGAGGCGGCTTACGACCCATGATGACCTTATATCTGTGCTCTCCGCGCCCAATGGTCGGAGTCGGAGCCTTCGATCGGCACGGAGTATCCGAACCAACAAAAGCCGCATTGCTCAAGCAACTATTCCCGAACTACTCAAAGAGCTCACCACTGACGAAACGAAATATATGCGCGAGCTGAAGACTTTGGTCGGTGGTGTGATCCCTGTGCTACTGACATGCGTACTGTCAAAGTCTGACTCAGCCATCGCTGCTGGTCTCTTTCGCCCCTCCCTGGATCCTAAAGACGAGGCCAATTTCAGTAAGCCAATAGTGGATATGGGCGTCGCAATAGAACGCCTGAAGACTCTGCATAAACGAATTCCACAGGAGGAGACGGATGCCTTGCTCACATGGGCCTTTGGCGCACAAAGAGTATACCGAGAGTATTTGAAAGCTTGGCGACTAGGTTTCAAGGACGTGATTGTGAATCTGGCACCCCTTGATGAGAATGAGGCCACAAACAGCGCGGAGACAAGGAGCTTAGATGAGGGCATGTCACGAGATGAGAATGGGGACATCGTCGATGGAGACGGCGAGAAAGTTGATGTTGCCTACTTATTGAAACGACCACTTGTACGCCTGAAATACCTTGCAAAGACTTTCAAGGGCATCAATATGCTTCAACCTTCTGATAAGGCCGAGGAAGTGGCGACGGCTTACCAGGATCTTGTTGCAGATGCTCGCCGGCGTGCTCGGGATGAGCGAGCGAGACTTGAGGACGAATCTGCTGCCAATATCGACCCAACCCGGGCTCGTGATCCGGCAACTTTAGGCCCTCTTGTGGGTGTCAGCATTGACAGGGCAAAGCGCGTGCGAGCTCGTGATTTCTTCAATCTGTCTCTATATCACTCATCCGGCCAAGTGATTGACTGTCGAGCTGAACTTCTGTTGAGAGACAACTCCGGTGATAACAGCTCTGGCGGCGATCTGTTGATCTGCGAAATCGACCATGCAGATCGTTGGCTTCTATTTCCCCCGATGGACCTGACTTGTGTTTCTTCTCGAAACGGCGACACAAGAGGTGAGATTGTGGTCATGCTGCGCAGTTCTCCTGGTGAGACCAAGGCATGGCAAGAATTACTTATCCTCAGGATTGATGAAGAGGATGTTGCGTTCGAGTGGGTACAAATGCTGGGACTCAATCCCATTCCGCCAACTATTTGTCGAACCCAGAGCTTCATCGATCGCGCCAGGCAGCGACAGAGAGCACGGACCATCACTTCGAAGGAAGATCCCCCTGCTCTAAAAACCCCTCCGAGTCCTACAAGTGTGGATATCCCTCTTGGTGAGAGGGCGACATCTCGTACTCTTCGACGCTCATCGCCTAGGGAGCAGCTATCGGATCCAAGCACGCTAAGCACGTCTCTAGCCACAGAGTCAAAAATCTCAGTCAACACCGATGTCACTTCAGAATCAGACTATGGTCTCACAGATACAGAGCCCCCAGTCAAGAGTCCTCCTCCACCGCAGTCCCAGATTCTTCATTCGAGGAACCCACGGAAATCTTTAACCAACGACGATAAGTCTCCTGGATTGAAGCGATCCAAAGCAAAGAGAATCTCCCGATATGATGATGAATCGATTTCCAGTCCGGTGCATCAGAAGGTGCCGGTTTTGAACAAGGATGCCACTGAAACTGTTCCTTCTACGCCTCGACGCGATCAAGACGAAACGAGACGAGCCGAACCCTCCGGGACTGCTCACATGAAAAGGACTCCGAAGGAACAGCGCACCCCGAACACACCTTCAAGAGACATTCCTGAAGAAAGCTCGCCCCGCGTTTCGTCTGTTCCTTCAATGAATTTGCCGCTGATTCCGAAGCTTAGACAGCGTGACAGTCAGTCATACATGTCAGAGACGTTGCTGCCCAATTCAGACATCTCAGATGAGGAATATCAATACCTGGAGACATCCAGCGTATCGGCAAGTCCAACAAAAAGAAAGAGTCACTCTCGTTCAAACTCCGACACTTCTGACAAGACGAATGGCGATGAGCCCCCTCCGCCACCACCACACTCTCGCTCTCCGAGCTCGACGGGCTCCAGCTTGCCAAACACTCCTGTCCTCAGCCCTACTGGCCCGCGGGTCAAACGCCGGGGGTCCTCGCCTTTGAAGCATGAGTATGAACCATCTACAGCGTCGGACTCCTACTCAGACTCCGATGCGTCTACCGTGCGACGATACGATTTGTATTCCGAGTCGGAGTACACAGAGTCAGACAGTTCCGACGATTCTGAAGACGAGCTTTCCTCGCTCGCCCGAGTCAAGGCAGATGATGCCACAAGATCCGCTACCCATGCTTCCGTTGTCACCTCTGCGAGTAGCGTGTCGCCATCAAATTCAATCTCACAAGGTGGATATCGGTCCGTTCCGTCGCAGCCAAGCAAGTCTTCCACTGCAACTGCCGCAGTCTTTGCATGGTCTGATAAGGGTTCCTGGGAGAGTCTCTTCCCAGATGACTGTAGAATCATTGTCAGCCCTGGAGTGATTGAAGCTTATGAGCTGGGCGCTGCCCCGATCGGCGAAGATGGTATCCCTTCTAAAAAGGGGCGGCCCTTGATTGCTCTCGAGTTGACCCCGCTTGTGCCCATCCGACGCGGAACGGCAATCGACATTAGCATTCGATCCCCGCCCACCGAAATCTCGAAGATCTCCTGGAGCAACAACATCATGTTCCGCTCCTCAAATGCGGATGAATGCGAGGCTCTTTACAGCCTTATCAACCAAGCACGCATCAACAATCCAACATATATCGCGCTACAAAATGCCAGGGGTCCTTTCGCTGACCAGCCACTTCCCATGGAGCGTCAGGATAAATCAGGCGGTTGGTTCGGTTGGCCACGCCGCAGAAAGAGCTACCGCGCATCGGCTTCGCCTCGGTCACTGGCTGATCATTCCGAGAGCAGTGTTGGCACCATGAGCAGTGCATTCTCTGCTCTCAAGCGTTTCGGGGCCGGAAGTAAGATGTTTAGTATCTCACGTTCCTCGGTCACATCCCGTAGCAGACATAAGGATGACAGTCTATACTCCAGCTCTGCTGGCTCGGGATCGCATTTCACGCCGAATTCAGGCCTTGGCAGAATCGCAGCGGCTATCAAAAACGTCGATGGAATCGGCCTATCAAACGCCAAGATCCGTCTTTATGTGCGTGAGACACCATCCAAGTGGCGGGATATGGGAGCCGCACGTTTAACGATTATGCCCGCTGCTCCTGAACCTCCTCGTCTAGACACGGCCGTTAGCGGCCGAAGTGACCCCAATTCTACCAGCGATGGGGCGGACGACAGCCCGCCAGCGTCTGGCGCAGTCTCGCCTCGCCGGGCCTTGGATTCCCGAAAGCGCATCCTCGTCCGTGGCAAGACCCGTGGCGAGGTCCTCCTTGACGTGTCTCTGGGTGAGAGCGCTTTCGAACGGGTAGCACGGACTGGAATCGCGGTTTCCGTGAGGGAAGAGAACGAGGGGGGCGCCATGCCGAAGAAGGGAGGTGTGACTGTCGGATCTAACACAGTATACATGGTCCAGATGAAGAGCGAAGCCGAGGCTGCTTATACTTTTGGCCTTGTTGGCAAGCTCAGATATTAAGGTGAGGGCAAGGCTACCGATGCCTTTGCTCCGACTTCACAACTACCACCACTAGTTTGCGGGGACCCTGCCACTCTTTTTACTTTTTTGCACAGTCTTCATGGCAATCATGAATCGATGCGAAACAATCTTTCTTTTGTCAGTTTGCATGTGATGTTTCAATAGTCTTGCATGGCCGCGTTGTTGGTGTTTTTTGAAAGATATTCCCATACCCCCATGAGCTTACGTTTGTTCTATTCTATCTGAATTGTATGTGTATAGGAATTTTTCCGAGATCTGTATGAATTCATATTCCTCGACTTTCAAAAAGTACTTGATCCGTACACTTGCTGTTCATTACGGAGTATGTAGTTGTTGGTTGGGCCCACTGCAACCGATGATCGGCGACACGCAGACAAACACTGCAAACCTACCCTTCTGGAGCATGTTTGCATTGGGAGAACCAAACGTGTCCTCTCCAGCTTTGCGAAACCACCATCGCCATCCGGTCGATGACTCGACTCTTACTGCCAGCTGGCCAGTAGTTCAATTTGCAGCTCGATTCTCGATGGCTGCTCTGACTTAAGGTCATTTGTCCACCGTGCGTTGCCCCGTCACCCCATTCCAATGTCCTCTTTGTCTAGCTCTAACCTAGCTGGACTGCAGACTTCAATCCACGACCTCTTGCAAGACCCCCGTTGAAAAGCCGTCGCCTACTCTCCGATGCTCAGATGATCGTCTAATTCTCGGGTCACTATACTCTTCAACCTCCCTCGAGACGAATAACCTACACCTGGACTCCATACTATCTGTTGAGTTCCAAGGTACGTGAGGTGCATACATATCGCCGCCGTGCGTCCAGACTCCCATCAACTCACCGCATCGACAACCCAGCATTATATAGACAATGGCTCCACAGGGCCGTCAACGCGCATATGCGTCACCACGACTTCTGTCGTCCTCTCCGATGATCTCCTTCGTCATCGTCCCCTTCCTCCTCTTCCTCCTGTGCTTCCCCGCTCCTGCATCCGCCGCCGGCTCCGCGGTGCTAGGTATTGATGTCGGCACGGAATACCTCAAGGCTGCTCTCGTGAAACCCGGTATCCCTCTGGAGATCGTTCTCACCAAGGACTCGAAACGCAAGGAGACAGCCGCGGTCGCATTCAAGCCCACAAGAGAAGCCAACGCGCTTTTCCCTGAACGATTCTACGGGGGCGATGCGCTTGCCCTCGCCGCACGATATCCCGATGATGTGTACGCCAACCTGAAATCTCTCCTCGGTCTCCCCTTCGACGGCGACAACGAAGCGATTAGTACCTATCACAGCCGGTATCCGGCCCTGAAGCTCGAGAGTGCCGGGGAGCGGGGAACCGTCGGACTCCGCAGCAACAGACTCGGCGAGGCAGAGCGGAAGGATGCCTTCCTTGTGGAGGAGATCCTGGCCATGCAACTCAAGCAGATCAAGGCGAACGCGGATGCTCTCGCTGGCAAGGGTTCCAACATTCGGGATGCTGTGATCACGTATCCTGCGTTTTACAGTGCGGAAGAGAAGCGAAGCCTGAGGTTGGCTGCGGAATTTGCGGGGTTGAATGTCGACGCGTTTGTCAGTGATGGACTCGCTGTCGGCTTGAACTATGCCACGAGCCGCACATTCCCTAGTGTTTCTGATGGTCAGAAGCCGGAGTACCATGTCATCTATGATATGGGCGCGGGCTCCACCACGGCCAGCGTGTTGCGGTTCCAGAGCCGTTCTGTCAAGGATATTGGCAAGTTCAACAAAACCGTTCAGGAGGTCCATGTGATGGGAACCGGTTGGGATAGGTCTCTTGGTGGTGATTCTCTGAATGACCTCATTGTGAATGATATGATCGCGGAGCTGGTTGAGACCAAGTTGAAAGACCGCGTCTCCGCTGCCGATGTTGGTGCTCACGGAAAGACTATGGCGAGACTTTGGAAGGATGCCGAGAAGGTTCGCCAGGTCCTCAGTGCCAACACCGAAACTGGAGCTGCTTGGGAAAGCCTTTACGAGGAAGACCTCAACTTTAAGTATCGCATCACCCGCACGAAATTCGAAGAGCTCGCTCAGGATTACGTCTCTCGCGTTGGTCGCCCTCTGGAACAAGCTTTGGCAGCTGCGGGACTGACCCTGGATGACATTGATTCCGTGATTCTGCATGGTGGATCTGTCCGTACTCCATTCGTGCAGAAGGAATTAGAGCGTGTTTGTGGTTCGTCCAACAAACTTCGCCCTAATGTCAACGCGGATGAAGCCGCTGTTTTCGGTGCTGCCTTCAAGGGAGCCGCCCTGAGCTCCAGCTTCCGTGTTAAGGAAATTCGAGCTAGTGATGCATCGAGCTATCCTGTTATTCTGAAGTGGCCTTCTGAGACCAAGGAAAGACAGCAGAAGTTGTTCACGGCAACCTCCCTGGTCGGCCCTGAGAAGCAAGTCACCGTAAAGAACTTGGATGACTTCGAGTTCAGCTTCTATCACCAAATCCCCGTGGGCGATGAGGTGATCGAATCGCCAGTCCTTGGTGTCGCCACTCAGAACCTCACCGCATCCGTCAATAAGTTGAAGAATGACTTCGGCTGTAGCGCTGCGAACATTACTACCAAGTTCTCTATTCGCCTGAGCCCAGTCGATGGTCTTCCTGAAGTTGTCGGTGGGTCCGTTGACTGTGAAGTCGAAGGCTCCAAGAAGGGCATTGTCGAGGATGTGAAGGGCTTCTTCGGCCTTGGCTCCAAGAAGGATGAACAAGCCCCTCTTGGAGAAGATGGAGAGCCGAGCGAGTCAATTACACTGGAGCCTGAAGAGTCTCAGTCTTCTACTACCTCGGCTGATGAGGCTACATCTACCGCCTCCTCCAAAGAGAGCAAGAAGGCCCCCGCTGACACCCAGACCAAGTTCGAGGTCATTCCTATCAGCATTGTCTCGCGCCCTCTTGGTGTCCCTGCTCCGTCTGCAGATGAGCTTACCCGCATCAAGGCTCGTCTGGCTGCCTTTGATGCGTCTGACCGTGACCGCATCCTGCGGGAGGAGGCCCTGAACGAACTGGAATCCTTCATTTACCGGAGCCGGGATCTGGTAGATGACGAGGAATTCGCCAAGGTCGTCAAGCCCGATCAATTGGCGACCCTCAAAGAGAAGGCTTCTACCGCTAGCGAGTGGCTTTATGATGACGGCGAATTCGCACCCAGATCGGAGTTTCAACAACGCCTGAAGGACTTGAAGGACATTGTCAACCCCGCGCTGAAGAGAAAGGAGGAAAACTCCGCTCGTCCCGCCCGTATTGAGCTGATGCAAACCGTGCTGAAGAACTCCAAGACTGTCATTGACCTCATGGAGCAGCAGATCAAGCAGGACGAGGATCTCTACTCAAGCCTGTCTGCATCCATCGCATCCAGCGAAAGTGAATCCTCGTCGACCACTTCCGCCGGCGATTCCGAGTCCACCGCAAACCCTCAGGATGACCTCGATGAGGACCCTTACTCAACCACGTCCACCTCGACCACGGCAGCACCGAAGCCCACCGGACCGAAGTACTCTGTATTCCAGCCTTCTGACCTTACTACCCTGTCCAAGACATATGAAACGGTCAACGCCTGGTTCGACACCCAGCTCTCCCTGCAGGAGAAGCTCACCGAAATGGATGACCCGGCTCTGACCATCGCCGAGGTCGACACCCGCCTCAAGGACCTCGAAAGACTGATGAACCGCATCTACGATAAGATGGGAGCCGCCGCCGCGAAATCCAAGGCCTCCGGTGACCAGGCGAAGAAGAGCGGTGCCAAGAAGGACAAGTCTGAGACGACCTCCCAAGAGAAGAAGAACCAGGAAAAGGAGACCCAGGAGAAGGAGACCCAGGAGAAGACCCAGGAGAGCAAGGAAAAGGAGCAGAAGACAAAGTCTAACGTCAAGGACGAGTTGTAATCTGCCGTCTGTACTATTCCTATCATGCCTTTTTCTTTTCCCTTTCCTTGGTTTCGATTTGCAAAAAAAAGATGGGAGTTCAGCTTGAGCGTTCTGTTGGCAACATTTTGTTTACTACTACTATTCACTTACTACTTGCACTCTACCCCCTCGTTTTGTTGTGCCCTCATACGCTATTATTAGAGACGGCTGGCGGCTACTGTCACCTCTGCTTGGGCATTTTCTAACGACCCGCACTTTCCTGTTTTGCGCAGTTTACTGCTGAATGTATGTAAACTAGATAGAGATTCCTGTCATTGAAGATCAAGTGGTCGCCGCAGGTCAAACGTTTTCATCAGTAAGGTAGATTCATACAGCTATCAGTCTTTGTATCAACGACAGACCACGCGTGACACAGCACGAGCAAGGTCAACCAGGGTATTATTATGTACAAGCGTGTGAGGTCAAAATGTAACAGGAAGGAGAACAGCCAACTGTCTTAAGAATGTGCGTAGGAATCATATGCAACACGAAAGTGAAATCAAGCAGAATTCATGCAATGTGAAGGGAAATCAACCACTGGGTCCAGCCAGCAGCGATGTTCAATTGGAGATCCAATTGCGTGGTGGTGATACAAGGCAGAGGGGGTAGAAAGCACGGTCGCAAGATCCCAGAGTACAAGGTGATCGATCAATCACGTAGCAATAAGATCAGATCCCTCCCATCTGGATCTCACAGCCACTGTTCGGGCTCATTCCATATTCAACATCAACCTCCTCCCGTCTGCGGAGGAACGAAGGCTCTTCGAAATCATCCACCTCCATCGTCGCCTGTCTCTGGGCAGCAACGAAGCGACGTCGCTGCTGCGACAGTGGCGTGAGGATGGTACGACCAAGGACTGGACCAGTGCGTAGACCGGTAGATACTGGGGCTAGGGGGTCCATCCAAGCTGACGCGGTCGAAGGGAAGGAGCTTTCATCAATGTCGTCCATGTCACTATCATCGTCACAGCCATAGGAGCGTTTCTGGCCGTTTGCATGAGGCGGGAGAGACGTAATGGATTCCTGGCTGCTTGGCGGGAGGGAGAATGCATCGCCGTCATCTGTGATGAGTTGGTCGTTCCTATCGTCTATCTGAGGTTCGGCAAAGGGCTGAGTTGTGGTCGAGGTGTGGTGGTGTGGTCGGCCCATGCCACTGAACGGGGCAAGTTCAGCGCGGGTGGTGGTGGGATATGTTCGTGACGCCGGGGTGCGCAGTGTCGGCTTCGTTTCCTCCGCTGTCTTGTCAATCTTGGTCTTGTAGCCTTCGGCGACGGATTTGCGGACGCGCATGCCGACGGAGAGGAGGGATGCCTGGGTTTGCGGGGACACGATCGGGGTGGGAGAGTTGGTTGCGGTGGAGTAGTGGGAGTGAGAAAGATGGACGGAACGAGGAGTCTTGTCCTGAGACGTCACGGAGAAGAATGTCGTAATGGGGGGTTGGAAGCGGCGTCGTTTGGAATCAAGAGCGGTGGTGCTCTTAGTGACGGTGGAGACGGTGGAGAGAGACATTTTCGGGATTTGCGCAGGAGCGCTGGGAAGCGGGTGGGTGGGAGGTTGCTGTGGCGCTTGTATGTGAGTTGTATCAATCTGACGGGGAAAAGGTGAAACAGAAGAGCGACTTTCTTGATGCTGAGGGATGCGTTGGAGGGATGGATGTTGCTGGGGAGAGGAAGAGTGGGGGGAAAGAGAAATTGGAGGCTGGGGAGCGGAACGCGACGCGCAGTAACGCGCGCTTCCTCCTCCACACGTGCCGCAAAACCAATATATCCTCTTTGGGACGCGATTAGGGTCTAGGGTTTCATGCTTTCAAGAGCAGACTACCTATACAGACTCTCGTTGTCCACTCTTTCTCTACATGGACGTTCGCTTCGTTGAGAACTTTTAGAAGATCTCTTCCCATGGCTTTATGCTGCTTGCTTAGACGGTAATATCGACTCATAGAGCCTGCAATGCTACCTCGCGATTCTATAAAAACAACAACACATTAGCACCAATGCGAGTGATATATGTTGCTGCGTCCATCATCTTAACATACGTCTGCAAACGGCAATGCTCGGACAGGGAGATCTCATGCGCAGGGAAATATGTTAAACGCTGCTTTTAAATATGTGTATTCATGAACAATGCTCTATATCGCAGTTTCAAAACAAGAACCTCAACAGCTCCAGATCACAAGATTCCATCGAACAATATCAGCCAACGTTACCTCTTCTACCACCACGCTTGGCCCGGTCATGGTGAGCCTTCAAGATGTTCCGCGTCTCGACCAGACTGCGCTTGCCCTTCGACTTCGCCTTACCCAGGGTCATGAAGAAGTTCTTTTTCCGAGCCTTCTCCTTGTTTGTCGTACTCTTTCCTTGCTCTTCCTTGCGCTCTTTGCGTCTAGCCGTCACACTCTTATACTCATCGCGGTCAGGCTTTCCTTCCTTGGCATGGGCAATGCGCTCCTCACGAGTCTGTTTCCCAGCAGACAAGGAGGCCAGTCCCTCGATCTCGGCGGCCGTGAGTGGGTCATTGTTATCCCGGGGAGCGTTGGAGTTCTGACCACGACGGCTCTTGGGGCCCGATACAATCGCATTAACGGCTGCTTCATTGCGCAGCTCCTGGAGTTTGGCAAGATCAGCCGGCGTAAGAACACGAGTAGTAGCAAATGCCAGCGGGTCTTTCTGCTCGGTTTCAGCCTTGGCCTCCTCATTGGCTTCATCACCTTGCTTGGGCTTCTTCGTGGGTGGGCCATCCTTCTCGTCGTCAGAGTCACTCAAGTCAATCTCAGCGTCACTCTGTACGTCGACCCAACCGCCAGAATCATCACTGTCTTCATCATCTTCCACGTTCCACTTCTCCCAATCTGCTTCGTCATCCTCTTCCTCGTCGTCTTCCGCGTCAGAAGCAAGACCCTTCTCTGCGCGCCGCTTCTTACGCTCCTCCTCCTTCCACTTCTCGAGGAGTTCCAGACCCTCGATACCACCAGCTTCTTGCTCACCGAAGCGCTTCTCCTTCAGGTCGCCTGACCGAAGACCCATAGAGGCCTCCTTGCCGCGATCACGTCTCTTGAGCATCTCGGGGTTGATTTCTCGGAAGAGACTGAGCAGACCTCGCGAAGCCATGACGACACCCTTGTCCTTACTCTTCCTGTACATGACCAAATCTTGAAGGAGAGTCTCGTTCATTGCGAGCGGCTGTCTCGCGCAGATTTCTCTGATAGCGTTGAGACCGGCGGTGGCGACTTGTGCCGCAGATGCCTCAGAGACGAATTCGTTCGCAATCTTCTGGACCAGGGGCTCAAGGTCATCCGGGGGAACCAAGTCGTGAGAGGCTTGTGCAAGCGAGGCAAGGAAGGTTGTCACAGACGGCTGGCGCGGGGTAAGGAATTTCTGGAAGTAGGAGTAGAGGTGCATGATGTGTAGCTTATGCAAACCGACGAGACGGGTGACGAGTTGCAGAACCATGAGTTTCTGTTCGAGGTTCAACTTGGATTTGGTGTTCTGGAGATGCTTGGAGAAAAGGGTCTCGGCGAATCCCTGTGGATCATGTAGGAGATGCAGCGCGGAGAAGTTCAAGAGGTGAGGCTGGTTCTTCTTGCGCTCTCTCTTCTTGACGGTTGCCTTTGCCTTCTGGATGGCGCGGGCGTTACTCCTCGTCTTCTTGTTGATGCCGACCTGATGTTTGACCTTGGCCACGTCAATCTCCTCATCACTGCTTTCATCTTCCATCTCCTCACGCTCCTTGTCTCCACCGAGGAAAAAGCGGACACCGCCGACAACCACCTTCTCGTTTTCAGATAAACTGGCCTCCTTCATCACTTCCACTGCCTTCGCATCAGTCCAGATCTGCCTCTTCCATAGCTCACGGGTGAGCTTGATGGCCCACAAGCCTTTTGAAGAAGTGCGATCCGATGTCACCAGATTGAAGAGTACAGTCTGCATGGTACGGTTCAGCTTATGGTTCTTCGTCTTGGCATTTGCCGTCCGGAGATCCATGAGGATCTTCTGGAAAATCAGCGCTCGCAATGTTTTGCTCGGCGTAGAGACAAGGATGGGAAAAAGCGTCTGGAGAAGCCTAGAGCGAATGTTGTCAGTAATCGCCCCCAGGCACCTTTAAAGAGATATTATGGACATACGTCGCCGAGTCTAACAGTTCTTTCTTCTTCAGGAGGACCAGACTGCCCACAACCTTCTCCCGCAACTCAGGCTCCAAAACCAGGTGGTGTTGCGACAGGATATCAATGAGCTGCTGAGGGAAGTCCTTGGTGATGGTGGGATAGCAATCAGCGACGTGCGCAATGAAGTCGATCAGCTCTCTGAGGGATATGAGTCCCGTATCCGTGGCAGATGTAGGCGCAGCCATGAAAATTTCGCGGTGACTCTCATATTGGTAGTGTTGAGCGCGGAAATCTTCAATGTAAGACCTGAGAGGCTCGACCGTTAATGAAACCTCACACACTTCTGTAATAATAGCACCACGCGAAGCACTCACTTTGGATCTCTCCGAATTTTATGCTGCAAATTGGGCCTGGGCGAGAAGAAGAGAAAATGTTAGTGGCGAGCGAAGTCTTGAAAAAGCCTCATGTCCGGGCCAGGGAAAATGCGTACAAATCAGCTTCGACCTTTTCCAAGGCCCCCAACTTTCTTTTGACCATTGTGATTAAGAAAGCCGCGACACGAGGCACCAAGAGAGGGGTGGATTGTCTTGAACGGCGGAGATGGTGGTTGCGACGGTTAATCACTGCGAGCTCCGAACTTTTTTTTCTGGCGCGGGAGCGGACTGACTGGCCGAGCGGCCTATCGATAAGCGATCAAACTCTGGAGCAGAACTCACAGCCAGAATCCATCCCCGCCCAGAACCTTTTTCGGGCTTGGTATTGCTGAATTGTGTACTCCGTACGGAGTAGTGGTTTGATTTTTATGCGCCATATTCCATGGCAATCTTATATCTCTTTCTGGCAGATAGTAATATGATTGCGGATTATACACGGTACACTACGAAAGATGCCTACGCTCACGACCATGGAACATGCAAAACAAAAGGCCATTTCTTTTTTTAAACAAGAAAAAACAAACGAAATTGACTCAAAGCCTGGAATTTTCATGATCGCATCTCGACTACTTTGATTTAGAAGAAAGCCGTCCGATTCATTGAAGGGGGGTTACCCCCTCCCGTGACTGTCCTCAAGGCATTTACAGTCGCGCAGATGCATGCAAACCGACTGAATCCTAATTAACCCCCCGTTCACTCCAGTACACATAAAAACAGGACCAAACGGAGAATACACCCAACATCACCCCTTTACCGGTTGCTCTTGGCAACACGCTCGAGCTCGTCCTTCTTCTTGATGGCATAGGAGTTGGAGCTGCCCTTGGCGGCGTTGATCAGCTCCTCAGCGAGGCACTCGGCAATGCTCTTGATGTTGCGGAAAGAGGCCTCACGGGCACCGATGGTCAGGAGAGCGATGGACTGGTTGACACGGCGGAGAGGAGACACATCGACGGCCTGGCGACGGACGGTACCGGCGGAACCGATACGGGTAGAGTCTTCACGGGGACCGCAGTTGACGATGGCATCGACGGCGACCTGGAGGGGGTTCTGGTCGGTCATGATGTGGATCTGCAGGTCGTTCACGGGTTAGTGCTCCATTGTCAAGACTGGTGGTCTGTGGCTGCGGCTCTGGGCCCACAGGAGTGAGAGCAGGGCAGACGTACGATCTCGAAGGCGTGAGCAACGATGCGGACAGCCATGAGCTTCTTGCCGCTGTTACGGCCGTTCATCATGAGCGAGTTGGTGAGACGCTCGATGATGGGGCACTGAGCCTTGCGGAAACGCTTGGCGGCGTAACGGCCAGCGGAGTGAGGGAGGTAGACGGGGTTACGGATCTGGACGTAGTCGCTGTGGTGGTGAAAGGCCGAGTCAGCACAAGTTCGTGGTGTATGAATGACGCCTGATTCCCATTCTTTTCGTCCATTGGGTGTGAAATTTTCTGCGCACGGCGGTTTCGCAATGCATGTTCCGCCTCGCAATCACACGATGTCGATTTGATATCCCCTCATTTCCCTTTCGTCGCAGGGTGACTGGAATCGCAAGAACAATTGGGGATCACCTACGTCAAGGAGATATCCCTGATCTCAACATCCTCGTAGCTCCACTTGTTGAAAAGCTTCACGGTTCCCATCTCCGCGACAGCGTCCTTGGGCAGGACCTGGAAAGCCCCGACGGGGTTTTCGACCTCGACTTCCCCGTGGTCAGACATGTTGCCGTATGCACCTGTTGTCGGGGGAGGGTTGCGTTGAAAGGTGACGGACGGTGTCGTTGGGTGATCCTTCAACGTCGACGATAGCGGACGGTCGGCTGAAAAGAGGTCCCTGGACTCAAGGAAATTCGAGGTGCGGCTCGCTTAGCAGTGTGGGTGGGTTAGGGCAGGCGGATGGCCAATGATAAGGGATGGAGCACGTGAGATCCCGTGACACCCCCAGCATTGAACACTAGTCCCGTTCCAGTTAGCCCAGCTGCCCTTTAAGAAACTTCAAAGCAAAAGAAACCAAAGAGACTCCCCCGTTGGTTGTATTCTCAGGCATGTCTGGCAGTACCTACTTCGGAGTACTGAAAGCATAATACGGAGTACATCCTCGGTAAGTATGTACTGGGGCTTTGGAGTACATGGAGAGAGAAGAAGGGCGTACTCGAGTCAATAGTTTGGCACAGTCGATATCCTCGATCTAATCGATAGTAGAGAATTAGAAGAGTATCGATTGGATGGCCGCTATCTTCTCCTCCTCCCCGACCAACTGGTGATGGTCATAGTACCTGAGACAGGACTCTCGTGACGCTGGAAGAACCTCCGTTTATTCCCCGGTCGTCGTGGCGGTGCATTCCCAGATGTGACGGAGGGTGATGCTGTGTAAGCAAACGACCCTCGGCCTTGGCCCCACCGAGCCACGACCGCAGGTGACGTTGTGGCTCAAGCGCGGAGAAACAGCAGAACAATTCGACCAGGTTGCAAACTTCCGACGATATCGCAAGGGGCTACACGCGCCAGGGACCCCTCAGAAATTCCCTCAGTGTCTCTCACCGCCGCACCGAGACTCTGCGATGAGGAGATCATTGAATTCCTCTCCCATCCTCGTATGCGCACTCGGATGAAAGCCCCTCGATTTGTGCACGTTCGCCCGCTTCTGTGAACATGGCGGACGATAATCCCGAACTCCAAGCCGCTTTGCGGAACCTTGACAGGGAGCTGGAGGTATGCACCTGTGAAATCAATCTCGTGGCTTCATGAGGCAGAATTTCCGGTTTATTGTGGTGTTTTGATTGCTAACCTTCTGGTGGCTCCATAGGAGGGTGATATCACGGAGAAAGGGTAAGAAGTCATCGCCCAACCCTACACCCTACTGAAAGTGATGGCCTCGCGAGAGGTCCCATCGGTCAAACTTTCTCAGTGTCAAAACGGAAAGGACGAACATTTACATCCGGACATGTCAAAACGCCCGTATGCTGGATGCGCCATGAAGGTCGGAGCTAACATACCCCTCAAGTTACCAGAAACGTCGCACCGTCCTACTCTCCCAGTTCTTCGGCCCCAACAACGCCTTAGACTTCAATGCGGCCAGCTCCGAGCAGTCCATGTCGCTAAACAGTTCCAGCAATGTTCCATCGGCCATCCTCAATATCCGACCCCCCACCGCAGAGTCAACCCGCCAGGGCGCCTCTTCACAGTCGTTCGCGGGTGGGCAAGATCATCGGCAAGGAAACGGAAGTTTCGGATATGAACGAAGGGTAAGTGGGGATACTCAAGGCTCCCTAGGGCGAGAAAATGTGTCGCTACAGCACCGGGATCGAATGCCTTCGTCCTCCTCATACGACTCGCTTTTCCTTCCGAAGCCCCCACCGGGCCCTGGCATACAAGAGGACTCCAGAACCGCGACATTGTTGAGCCAGAACTATGCGTTTAATCCTGCTGTGGCTCCCCAGGAAACATATGCCCTCCAAGATCAGTACGAAGACCCCATGGCTGGCTATGACCCTAACGCCGCCACCCGACAATCGACCATGCTGGATTCCCAGCAGGGATTCTTCTCTGACTTTGCTGGTCAACAACAAGATGATTACAGAGATAGTTACGGTGGTGGAGGATATCACCGGTACTCCCAGTCGGATGCATTCTCCCCTACTGCAAACATGGCGCCGCCGTTGATTCCCGCATCCGAGCTCCATGGTCCAACAATTCAGCATCTCCTTCCGCTGGAACCCCGCGATATTCCTTTCGCTGTACATGACCCCCATGACAAGAACATACCCATGTCTAATTTCGACAATATCCCGACTGTCCTTCGTTATCGCGCTCGTATTCACGGCAAACAGGCAGCGTATTGGGTGCTCGACCAAAAGGGCAAAGAACTTGCCTCTATTACCTGGGAAAAGCTTGCAAGCCGAGCGGAAAAGGTCGCTCAAGTCATTCGCGACAAGAGCAACTTGTATCGAGGCGACCGAGTTGCATTAATATACCGCGATTCCGAAATCATCGAGTTCGCCGTCGCTCTCATGGGATGCTTCATCGCCGGTGTTGTTGCCGTCCCCATTAACAGTCTGGAGGATTACCAGAGTCTCAACTTGGTTCTCACTTCGACCCAAGCACACCTTGCTCTGACAACGGAGAATAACCTGAAAAGTTTCCAGCGAGATATCACCACGCAAAAGCTGAGCTGGCCGAGGGGTGTGGAGTGGTGGAAGACCAACGAATTTGGGAGCTACCACCCGAAGAAAAAGGATGAAACGCCGCCTCTCGTTGTCCCGGATCTGGCTTACATCGAGTTTTCACGAGCCCCAACCGGGGATCTGCGTGGTGTGGTCATGAGCCACAGAACAATCATGCATCAAATGGCCTGTCTTAGCGCCATGATTGCGAACGTTCCTAGCTCTGGGCGCAATGTGAGACCCCATGGGGAGACCCTCATTAGTTACCTTGACCCCAGACAAGGCATTGGTATGATCTTGGGCGTTCTCCTCACTGTGTACGGTGGCCACACGACCGTCTGGCTTGAGGACCGGACCGTCGAGACTCCTGGTCTTTATGCGCACCTTATAACAAAATACCGAGCCACGCTGATGGCTGCGGACTATCCTGGCCTGAAGATCGCCGCTTACAATTACCAACAAGATCCGATGTCTACACGGCACTACAAGAAAAACACAGAGCCCAACTTCGGCAGCGTGAAGCTGTGTCTAATTGACACGTTGACTGTCGACCCCGAATTCCATGAAATCCTTGCAGACAGATGGCTTCGGCCTATGAGAAACCCAAGGGCTCGAGAGATCGTTGCTCCCATGCTGTGCTTGCCTGAGCATGGTGGCATGGTGGTCAGTGTGCGGGATTGGCTCGGTGGTGAAGAACGCATGGGCTGTCCATTGACACATGAGATGGATCCGAATGAGAGGCGCGATTCTAAGAAGGAATCAAAGCAGTCTGAGAGAACAAATGACGGCTTCGGAAGTAGTTTGTTGGGTGGTGCGCCTGTGACCGCCCCCAAAGAGCAATCTAAGAATGAAATCGGTGAGGTCCTTCTCGATAAGGAAGCCCTCAAGAGCAACGAGGTCGTCGTTTTGGCTATGGGTGAAGATGCTCGGAAATTTGCCGGCGCCATGCCTCATGCTGTCCGTGTCGGTGCCTTCGGCTACCCTATCCCTGATGCAACTCTGGCTGTAGTTGACCCTGAGACCAATTTGCTATGCACTCCAAATGTGGTCGGAGAAATTTGGGTCGACTCTCCGTCGCTTTCTGGAGGCTTCTGGGCTTTACCGAAACACACCGAAGCGATTTTCCATGCTCGACCTTATCGATTTGAGGACGGCAACCCGACTCCTGTGCTGGTGGAGCCAGAATTTTTGCGCACTGGTCTACTTGGGTGTGTTATCGAGGGCAAGCTCTTCATTCTAGGTCTATACGAGGACCGTCTTCGGCAGAAGGTAGAATGGGTGGAACATGGGCAAGAGATCGTTGAACACCGATACTTCTTTGTTCAGCATATGATCGTCACCCTTTTGAAGAGCATTCCCAAGATCCACGACTGTACAGCCTTTGACGTCTTTGTCAACGATGAGCATCTCCCAATTGTGGTTCTCGAATCATATGCGGCGTCTACAGCACCCACAACCTCTGGTGGCCCGCCGAGGCAATTGGATTCTGCCCTTCTTGAATCTTTGGCAGACAGATGTATGGAAGTCCTCTACCAAGAACACCACCTTCGCGTGTATTGTGTGCTACTCACTGCACCTAACACTCTACCTCGAGTGACGAAGAACGGAAGACGGGAAATTGGCAATATGCTCTGCCGAAAGGAATTCGATGCTGGGAACCTTCCCTCTGTGCATGTCAAGTTCGGAGTTGAGCGCTCTGTCATGAACCTTCCTATCGGCATTGATCCTGTTGGGGGAATTTGGTCGCCCCTCTCCTTGATGTCACGACAGGAAGTTCTGCCTGTGCAAGAAAAGCAATACTCTGGAGTTGATTACCGTGAGGTCATCATGGACGACCGCACATCCACACCCCTCAACAACTTCAACACGATGGTAGACCTTCTCCAGTGGCGTGTTTCTCGACAGGCTGAAGAGCTTGCTTACTGCTCCATTGACAATCGTGGAAAGGAAGGGAAGGGCATCACCTGGAAGAAGTTCGATTTCAAGGTCGCGGCTGTTGCGACATACTTGAAAAACAAAGTCAAAGTTCGCCCAGGCGATCATCTGGTCCTCATGTACACGCACTCGGAGGAGTATGTCTATGCAGTGCATGCTTGCTTCTGCCTTGGCGTGGTTGCCATTCCCCTCGCGCCTATCGATCAGAACCGACTCTCGGAGGATGCGCCGGCCTTCCTCCATATCATCAGCGACTTCAACGTCAAGGCCATCATTGTCAATGGTGATGTCGATCATGTTATGAGGCAAAAGATTGTCTCTCAACATATCAAGCAGTCTGCACAGGTTCTTCGCATTGGTGTTCCCGCGGTCTACAATACTAGCAAAGTATCGAAGCAATCCCACGGCTGTCGGGAGTTGGGTTTCACAGTAAAGGATTCTTGGCTACAGGGAAGCCAGCCCGCTATGGTCTGGACATATTGGACCCCTGACCAGCGGAGAATCTCTGTCAGCATTGGCCACGATACTATCATGGGCATGTGCAAGGTGCAGAAAGAGACGTGTCAGATGACTAGCTCAAGGCCTGTCCTCGGAAGCGTTCGCAGTACTTTGGGTCTTGGATTCCTCCATACTTGCTTGATGGGTATATATGTTGGTAAGGAAACCTACATGGTCCCAGGAACTAATACCTTTCGAATTAACACAATCTTCAGGGGCACCTACATACCTTGTTTCTCCGGTTGACTTTGCACAAAATCCCATAACCTTATTCTTGACCCTCGCGAGATATAAGATTAAGGATACATATGCCACCAGTCAAATGTTGGACTATGCTATGTCTGCAATGGCTGCAAAGGGTTTCCAACTGCAGGAACTGAAGAACCTCATGATATCCGCTGAAGGAAGACCGAGAGTTGACATCTGTAAGTTGGCCTCGCCGATTTTGATGCTAGGAAAAGCTTCTAATGGGTCAATCCACAGACAACAAAGTACGCTTGCATTTCGCCTCTGCCGGTCTTGACCGCACAGCGATCAATATCGTGTATTCACACGTCCTGAACCCTATGGTGGTCACGAGGTCATACATGTGCATTGAGCCGGTAGAAGTTTGGCTGGACCTTCGTGCTCTTCGTCGTGGACTCATCATCCCCGTGGATCTGGACACTGACCCAAGCGCGCTAATGGTCCAAGACTCTGGTATGGTGCCGGTCAATACACAGATCGCCATCGTGAACCCGGAGACCTGCACATTGGCTCAGGTCGGTGAGTACGGAGAGATCTGGGTCCAGTCAGATGCTTGTGCCAAGGCATTCTACGGCTCCAAGCAAGACTTCGACCAGGAGCGATTCAATGGCAGAATCGTAGATGGCGACCCGAATGTTGCCTACGTACGTACCGGTGATCTGGGCTTCCTTCATACGGTTACCAGACCTATCGGTCCAGGAGGTCAACCTGTGGAAATGCAAGTGCTTTTCGTTCTCGGAGGCATCGGCGAGACGTTTGAAGTCAACGGGTTGAATCACTTCCCCATGGATATCGAAAATTCTGTTGAAAGATGTCATCGCAACATCGTCGCTGGAGGATGGTATGTCTTTACCCCGTGCTATCCACGCTATGATGTCAACTAATCTTGCAAACACAGTGCTGTCTTTCAAGCTGGCGGTCTAATCGTGGTCGTCGTCGAGGTTACAAGAAAGGCCTACTTGGCATCGATTGTACCCGTTATCGTCAATGCCATCTTGAACGAGCACCAGGTCGTTGCTGACATTGTGGCCTTCGTTTCCCACGGCGACTTCCCTCGATCCCGTCTCGGTGAGAAGCAACGAGGCAAGGTGCTCGCCTCATGGGTGACCCGGAAGTTGCGCACAATGGCCCAGTTCAGCATTCGTGACATGGAAGGTCCCGAGAATCCCTTCGCGGAAGCTCCTCAGCATCGCGGCAGCCGAAGCTCCAAGCCTGGCAGTGTGATGGGTAACAGCACCCGCCGGTCAACAGTCGTCCCCGATACCGAATCCGCGGCCGTTCCGCGATCCCCAGCCCCAGTGCTTGTGGAGCAGCCAGAAGTGCCGTCATCCACTGGCCCTGGCTCATCTTATCCTCCCAGCCAGGGAGAAAGTGCGGCTCTCGCCAGCCCTACCGCCTCCGCCATGCCGGTCGTACCTCACATTGCAGAGCCAATACAACCGTCCACGTCCTCCACAAGTAGCAATTATCCTCCCAATGGTGGTTCCGCAACGATTGGAAACCCCGACGTTGGATTCGACTTTGGAGATTTGGCCAATGCCCCTACAACCACCTCTTATGGCAACCCAGGCGCTCCCGCTGCTGCTCCTTTCCCCGAAGTGCTCCCCTACCGGCCCGCCACGGGACACGACTCCTTCCACAGTCAACAGCAACAGTCCCAACAGTTCATGAATTATCCTGGAAGTGCCGTGACTGGACAGCCTGCAGGCGATATTGCCGGCGAGTGGCCACAGGAGGCCCTCATGTATCAATCTGCCATGGGCGCTGATGACGGGTTCCATAGAAAGCCAGCCCCATATCAATAAAAAGGGAGCTGGTCTACCTACTCAGCAAGGACACTGCTGCTACTCGCCAGTAGATTGGACTCTCTTGCTCAGGTGTTTTGAAACCTGCCTGGGGTGTTGGATAATGTCTAGGTATCTCTTGTCTTGGCCGAAGAAGCTGCAAGATTCCATTGCTTCCTTGCTGAAGCAAGAAGGAATTTATCTACTTACCTATATCTTCTTTCTTTCCGTTTTCATTTAACTCTCGATATCTGCCTTGCTTTGTCTATTTTGCATCGATAATACAACCCCGATAGCCAGTCCATCTTATTCACCCATACGATTTTTGATGCACTGTTGATGAATGTGCGCCTTGAGAGTATATCTTGGAATTTGAACTCGAAATCTGCTTTTCCCTCTTGCCCCATGTTGAATGATGTGTCTGACTGGTCTTTTTTGTACATACACACTGATCTAAAATACCCAAGAATCCAGACGCATATGTTCACAGTTTATTGGGTTTGTTTGAATGTGGGATTGCGTATTCAATTTTCTGGGTGAGCGTCTTCTGCCTCTTCTCGATCTGGCAGATACATATCTGCCCTGCTTCCTGTATAAGATGATCTTGACGTTAGGCACACCTTTTTCACCTCTAGAACTGGGTCGAACCTGCCATGTCTTCAGCAAAAGTATGAATCTTCATGTTTCTGAACCACAAATTGGTTTTCAACCCCCGTAATTCTCTCTCTCGCTCTCTACATCTTCATGTGGATGGGAATCCGTGGATCGATGTTCAGCAACCATGCTCAAAGCCTCTCTTGGCTTCCAGCGGTACCTCACCACATATCAACTAGGTGGCATCCGACAGGCAATGCCCGAAACGCTATTCATAGTGAGGGGAGTGGTTGTTGATGCTCGTCGCACGTTATCAGTGCTATCTTAACCCTACTGGTCTATAATTCCCATGCAGCATCAGGGACGCTCAGAGTACACACTTCACAAAGCCCTCACCACGGTTGACACCTCATATTTCTGCTTTGATCACTCCAAACCATCGCCGCCATGATATATCTCCCAGCCGAGAACTAGAAAACTGCCGACGAAGTCGAGTCCAGTACTGCCCGGCTCCTGTTTCTAGACTACCCTCGAAATGGTCCAGCACGACGCAGAGATCCTTCAAACCCAGGTGAGTATTCTTCTCATAATAATCATTCGGACTCTAGTTCTCTGTTACCAGATCTCGCCAAACCCTCAAGATTTGCTAAAAATTCTCATCGTTCCTATGTCCCTGATGGTACCGTGATGTTTGTGCCTCCTAAGTCTGGTCGTTCTTGAAAGTCGTCGTCAAGACAGAATGGAATACGAACCTCGGGCATGTTTGGAATAAGAAGAAAATGAGATAGAGCCTCACTTGATACCACATAAAGGAATGAAAAGTCCTCTGTCATTGGTTCTCGCTACTTGGGGCTTGTTTATTATCTCCTACGTAGGTAGCTTTCCTGTGAGAAAAACAATTGGTTGGGTGTACCTTTATACCCGAGAATGTTCTTTTCAGCCTATCTCCCACCACACTGCTCTGTGCGAGGCAGATTTTCCGAACGATTTCCTGGTAGATGCCAGCAGTATAAGCTTGGGTTTGTTTTCAGGAGCGATGTATCGCATTTTTGAGGCACTTCGCACTGCTATGTCCTTGAACTTGGGTAGATACAAACAAAATACACCTCTCGATTACCATAAAATCATATCGTCGTTCTGTCCAAGCACACCTTTCATCCAGACTTTTTGTGATCTTAGCTGACCGACCCACTTTTCACCAAACCCCATGTCACTTTTTAGCTGTAACGGAAAAGAGCTATCATGGCAGATATATATGAAACCAAAAAAGAGAAAAGAAGATTAAGAAGAAAACCAGGTTGCTTTATTGGGAGGTATCTATTGGCTGTCGGCCTGTCGCGTCAGGGCGTCCAGATCGACCTTGGGCTGGGACGAGCCGTTGGGCACCTTAGCAGCAGAGACGGCTGCGTCGTTGGAACCGCTCAGGAGCTCGAGGGCTTGCAGATCCTCATCGGTCAGGGTGTTGGAGCGGATGGGACGGAATGGAGCGGGGGAACCGGCACGGCTCGTCAGGAACTGGCAAAAAAAAAATCGGATTAAAATGGATTTTGCGACAGAAATTTGATTGCGATGGAGAAAAGCTTACCGAGCTGGCTGCGCTGAGCAGGGCGATCAAACTGGCCTGGACGACGTCCTGGTGGATACCCACACCCCAGACCTGCTCCTTGCTGCCGGCAGAAGTGCACTGGATGTAGGTGGCGGCCTTCACGTCACGACCGAGACCAATCGAGTGCTCCTTGTAGTCGACGACGTCGAGATCGATGCCGAGGGTGGCGAGGGCGTGAGCCAAGGAGGAGATAGCACCCGCGCCGACACCGGTGATGGCGTGCTGGACGGAGTCGATTTCGACGATACCGGTGAAGCGACGCTTGAGGTTCTTGGTGTTGAGGGCCTTTCCGGGCTCGGGGGGAGCGGGTGAGGTCGAGCGATCCGTCGTGATGTTGTAGTCGACCAAGTTGAAGCGAGGGTTGGACTTGAGGTGGTAGGCCTCCTCAAAGAGGCTCACAATCTCGTTGGCACGCAGCTCGCGGTTGACTTCCTCAGTACGCTTCTGCACAACTTTGCTGAACTCGACTTGCAGAGCACGCGGGAGATCCAGCTCCAGGCTGCGCAAGATGACCCAGGCGGCACCACCCTTGCCGGACTGGGAGTTGACACGGATGACGGCCTCGTAGGTTCGGCCAATGTCCTGAGGATCCAGGGGGAGATAGGGAATGACCCACTCATCGTCATCGGTGGCGTTGGCATCCTCGCGGAGCTTGAAGCCCTTCTTGATAGCATCCTGGTGGCTGCCACTGAAGGCGCAGACAACAAGCTGGCCACCGTAGGGCCATCGCTCGTTGACAGGGATCTTGTTGCTCTCCTCGACAACCTTGATGACGGCATTAATGTCGGAGAAGTCGACCTTGGGACTGACACCCTGTGTGTAGAGGTTGAGGGCGAGAGTGACCAGGTCCACATTACCCGTCCGTTCACCGTTTCCGAACAGAGTACCCTCCACACGCTGCGCGCCAGCCATCTGGGCCAGCTCCGCAGCTGCGACCGCGCAACCACGGTCGTTATGGGGGTGAACTGACACCACGTACTTCTCACGCTCCGTCACAGTCCGGCAGAAGAACTCAACCTGGTCAGCAAAGATGTTGGGGGTCGCCATTTCGACGGTAGCGGGCAGATTGAAGATGATGGGAACCTCCGCGGTGGGTTCCCAGGCGGCCTTGACGGCTTCACAAACCTCGGCAGCGAACTCGGGCTCCGTGTCGGAGAAGGTTTCGGGGGAGAACTCGAACTGCCACTCAGTACCGGCCATCGTGGGGTCGTCCTTGGTGATGGAACGCGCAAACTTGGTGCAGCGGACCGCCATTTCCAAACTCTTCTGCTTGTCCATGTTGAAGACGATCCGACGGAAGCAGGGACTCGTCGCCAGGTAGATGTGCAGGATGGCCTTCTTCGCGCCCCGCAGGGAATCGACTGTGCGACGGATGAGGTCTTCACGACAGGGAGACAGGACTTGGAGCCAGACATCGTCGGGGACCACACCCGGCGTCTCAACCAGACGGCGGGTGAAGTCGAAGTCGGTCTGGGAGGCTGAAGGGAACGAGACTTCGATTTCCTTGTAGCCGATGTCCACAAGCATCTTGAAGAAACGGAACTTTTGCTCTCCATCCTGTACAGTTTCGAAAGTTAGCAAATAATGAGAATTCCAGACTCGACATGTGCGTACCATGGGATCTGGCAGACTCTGATTGCCATCTCTCAAGTCGGTGGCCAGCCACCGCGGGGCCTTATCGAGAGTCTTATCGGGCCATTGGCGATTGGGCAGGTTGATGGGCTTAAAAGGCCGATATTTCTTAGAAGGGTCTTTGAGCCTGTTACATTCCCAGTCAGTTTCTGCATGGTTCAATTGGAGTGTCGCAAGCAGTCGCCGCAGAGGGGGAGCGGGGAGGGGAGAAGGAGGGGTATAGACATACATCGGCATGATGGCGGTGAAAGCGGGGGAGGGACAATTCTCAGGGACGAGAGGAGAAAGAGAAGAGGTCGAACGACTCTCTTGTTACGGAATGAGACGAAATCTCAAGGAGGAGAACTGCAGGGGAAAGGAAAACTGGGGGGGAGCCGAGAGAGGAGGGAGAAGATGGGGGAAATAAATTGGCCGTTGGTCATAATGTACAGACATCATGACGAGCGTGAGTCAGCGTTTTTTTTGCTGGCGGCAAATTCTCTGGCGCCGCTGTCGGCCTCTCCAGCACCACGCCAGTGGGGACCTCCAATCCACCATCACCCCATTTCCCTGCTCGCCCTCCTGCGTCTCCATGCAGCGTCAATTCTCTGAAGTCGCTGAGAAACAGGACTCGGCTGCTTGCGGAATTTCCTGGTCAATTACCGTGCAGGAATTGGCAATGGGCCCCCATGGTCGACCGTGATACTAGAGACCGCGCCCGGCAGGCCGATGACCGGAGACCTTTCCCGCGGGTAACCGACGCCTTTCGTATGACAATCCACTCACCACCATGGATGCATCAACATAGGAGTCCGAAAGGTGGATGTACAGAACAGGTACGGATGAACCATTGCAGACTAGTGGAATAATGTAGATCATCTAGGTATAGTATGTACATCATACCTCTCCCTCCCGCCAATCCTCTCATTTCTTCCCCTTTTTCTTCTGGTCTTTCTTGCCCGCCTTGCCGCTCTGTTTGGGCGCCTCTCGAACCGCCTTGCCCTTCTTCCATCCGGCACCACCCTCCATGCGCTGACGCGAATCGTCCAGGCGCTTCTTGTCCTTGTTGCTGAGCTTGACCTTCTCCTTCTTCGACGTGCTTGCATCCGGTCCATTCAGCTGACTGGCGCCCAGCTTGCGCGCCGCACGCTTGTCCCGCTCGGTTTCGAACCAGGTGCGCTTCGGCCGCGACATAATCTCCGCCTCGTGCTTGATCAGGTTCTCACCCTTGGTCACCTGCATCTCGACCTGGGCCAGCTGTTTCTCGGACTTCTCCTCCTCTAGCACCTCCTCGATCTCCTCCTCGAGATCCTCGACCTTCTGCGCCCACTTGTCAGCCACCGCGGGGTCGACCACCCGACTGGCAATCTTGGCGCCTTGCGCCTTGCTTGCCTTCACAGCAGCCTTGACCACCTTGCGATCCGGCTCCGCGGCAATGGTACAGGCACGACCGGATCGGCCCGCACGCGCAGTACGACCAACACGATGGAGGTAGATCTCATGGCTCTGGGGAGCTTCGTAGTTGATGACCGTTTCCACACCCTTGATATCCAGACCACGCGAGGCCAGATCAGTGGCCAGGAGGAACGAAACCTTGCCGTCACGGAAGTTCTCGACACTTTTAATACGCTGTAGATCAGATGTTAGTCATCTGAGACTGGCTCGGTGGGGAGTAGTTCATCGGGATATTGACATACCTGTTCTTGGCTCATGCTACCGTGAAGCTCGGCCGCCTTCAGACCCAAGAGACCAAACACAATCCGGACACGGTGGGCTTCGCGCTTTTGTCGGAAGAAGACAATCACCCGCCCGGTGTAGATCTCCTTGCAGAGGTGGAGAAGGTATCCCAGTCGCTTCTTCTCACGGCCAGGTCGTAGACGGACGAATTCCTGAACCAGGGTCACCGACGTATTCTTCTTCGCATCAACCATCAGGCGGACAGGGCGGTTCAGCCCAACACGAATCAGCTTGTCGACCGTGTCGGTCATCGTAGCGGAGAAGAGCATCGTCTGGCGGGACTTGGGAATGGTAGTCAGAATCTCATTCAGCTCATCCGCGAAACCGTCTTCCAGCATTCGGTCGGCTTCATCCAGAACCAGAATCTCCAGCGTGTCCACCGTGAAGCTGGCCGAGTTGCGCATATGATCGATGAAACGACCCGGCGTAGCGATGATCACATCAGGCCGCTTCTTCAGCACGTTCTCCTGCTCACGCAGACTGAAACCACCGACCAGCTGACAGAAGGTGATATCGGTGTATGTCGCCAGCTTGGTGGCCACATTGTAACACTGCACCGCCAACTCACGCGTAGGCATCAAGATGGCAACGCGACTGGTCGGGACCTTGCGAGGCCGGAAGAGCAGACGTTCCAGGATGGGAACCACGAAGGCTGCCGTCTTACCGGAACCAGTCACGGCACTACCGACAATATCCTTGCCCAGGAGGGCCACAGGAATGGTCTTCCGCTGGATAGGTGTCGGCTTGGAGAAGTTGACCGCCGCCAGACCACGCAGAATAGGCCGTGACAGGTTGAACTCTTGGAACGATCGGTGCAGATGCTCCGCGGCGGCCTGTTCCTTGGTCTTCTCCTCCTCTGGCGCGAAGAACGCCTTGCGCTTCTCCTGCTCTTCAGCGTCGACCTCGCTCTCGGCGTCGGAATCGTTGTCGAAGCGGTCATCGTCGTCGGGGTGGTTGACGGGGGTGGCTACTGAGTCGTCGTCCGAGACAGATTCGTCATCGTCATCGTCTTCACCAGTTTCCTCCTCCTTCTCATCATCGTCGTCGTTCTCGGAATCTTCTTCAGCACCTTCCTCCCCGCTCTCGTCCTCACCGTCAGCGCCCATGCCGAACCCATCAGCAGCAAGCAGCTCATCGTCCTCGAAATCAACAGACATGCCTCCATCGGACTGCGCATCCTCATCCGCAGAGACACCACCCCAGCTCTCATCATCCCGAGCTTCACTCTGTGCCTCCTTCTTTTGCTGCTTCTTCTGCTTCTTCAGCGCATCGGCCTCTTTCCTCGCCTGCCGTCTCGAGATAATATCGTCGATATCAACTGCCTTCTTATCCCCATTCTTCGCCGTCTCCTCATCAGCAGCACCACCAGTACCCCATCCATCAAACCCATCAACAACCTGGTTCGCCGCGCCACCAACATCGAACTCGAAATCCGAATCCAGAGCGCCATCATCCTCCCCAGCATCTTCCTCCTCCTCTTCTTCTCCTTCTTCACCCTTCTCTTCATCATTCACGTCAGAAGCCTTCTCCTCCTGTCCCTTCTTACCCTTCTTCTTGCCATTCTTCAGCGGCTTCTGTTGCTTCTGCTTCTTATTCTTGCCCTGCGTGCTCTCCGCCGTATCGCGCTTGCGCTTCTTAGCTCCAGACGAAGCGAGCTCATCGCCATCTTCTTCCTCGTCGATATTATCCAGAACATCGTTTTCGTCGTCGGAC